>CM060922.1:240352334-240527334 GCA_030737875.1 Allium sativum
GGAGGCAATGGCAGTGCTATTGGTAATAATGATAAATCCTACAACCATTAGATGATGATATGTGCAATGGCTACATGCATCGTTGCAAACTTATAATTCAACAATGAAATGTATATTTCATTCTGAAGCATTTTCCCTTCGTACACCATGTAACCTCATTTGATAGCTCATCAACTAAATCCATAGCATGGTTAGTGTCTATAACGATCCGGATTTTTAGTGGTCGAATAATTAATTTATTTAAAAATTTAAATATCGATTTGGTGATTTCAGTAACTTGAATTCAATATTTTGGATATTTAATTAAGGGTCTACTTTTCACAGGTCTCTATTAAGTTTCAAAATTAGGCTCACATCCAATCCAACTTTTCATGTAAATTTAGTCCCTATATTTTGAAAGTACACTTTAAAAAAATCATGAAAATTCGTATTTAAATCAAACATGTACTCACCCAAAAAATCAGCTTGTAAAAAAAAATCAAAAAATGCATCAAAATCAATAAATACAATAAAACAATGAAAAATGCAGTAATTTGCATCAAATCGTGCAAATATTTGCAATACTTGCATTCGTCTGTGCAAGTATTTTCAAATGTTGAATGTGCGTTTGTTTTTTTGCATACATG
This sequence comes from Allium sativum, assembly GCA_030737875.1. NCBI lineage: Eukaryota > Viridiplantae > Streptophyta > Magnoliopsida > Asparagales > Amaryllidaceae > Allium > Allium sativum. Next base: position 240,352,961 of record CM060922.1, read on the forward strand.
TATGCAAGGTAAACAGATTCTTGCATACAAGTGTGCAACAATCTTCAGGCAAAATTTTCACTTCATATTTTTACATGCAATACTTGCATACATGTGTACAAGTATGTCAAATAGTTGCATACATGTATGCAAGTTTTTTTTGATTTCCGTGAACTTCTGCTAATATTTCCAGATTTTAGAGATTTTTTTTTACATTGTACCGCATTTTTTTTCAAAAAAAATCAAAAAAGGCGAAATAAAAAAAGGGACAAATTTTCCCATTCGTTTCCGCCCCCTCTTTTTGAGCTGTCGCCCAATTTTTTTTGTCCCTTCCAACTTCCAGCGCCTTCCATTTCGCCTTTTCCGTTTTTGCACAAAAAAACTGCGCTCTTGCATTAAAAAAATTATTTTTTTTCTAAAATCTGGAAATATTCCCCTTAATCCACGCAAATCAAAAAAAAAGTTGCATACATGTACGCAACTATTACTAATAGTTGCATACTTGTATGCAACTATTTAAATACACATGCAAAAAAAAATCCGCATGCCTACTGAATAATTGCATATAATTATGCAGTTATTCAGAATAACTGCATACTTGTATGCAGTAATGCATCGAAAGACCAAGGGCATGACAATATATGCATACATGTATGCAAATATTTCAAATATGTGCATGTTTTCATACATTTTGCTGCATTTTTCGCTGTTTTGTGTATTTTTTGATTTTGACATGTTTATCGATTGTTTTTCCACCTGATTTTTTTCACGTGAACGTGTTTTACTTAATAATGAATTTTCGCGATTTTTTTATATTTTTTTAATATTTTTTTATATGTTTTTAAAAATAGGGACCTAATTTACATGAAAAGTTAGACCGGATGTGAGACTAATTAAGTTTCGTTTTAGGGATGTGTGCCTAATTTTCACCTTAATTAATATAAATAGTGGAATAATAAGTTTAATTTCGAAATAGTCATAAATAAGTTGAATTTGCAAAATTGTGTGAATTGCATAATTAAAGAGATTTAATTGAATTTAGATTCGAGATATAATAACGAATTTATTATTTAAAATGAAGTTTGAACGTATTTATTATAATATACATGCTCATAATGTTGTGGTAGGTCATATTTTACGATTCAAACATTAAATGAGCGTACAGAATCAATTATATGCCGGAATTCGTTGAAATAAGAAACGTTCGAATCTATTGAACTGTAGTTTTCTAATGAAAAAGAAAATGAAGATTTCATCTTGTAGATTTTTAGTTACGTCCAAATCAAATTTTTAGAAAATCGTTATAGAATCATTTATGAACCACAACGATCTATTTATTAAAATAAAAGGGATTTTAAATAAATTGAATATCGATTTAACTTGAAAATAAAAATATTGGATATAAAATTCAAGGTAGATTATTTTGAAAGTTATATAAAATTCTGTTTGAATATATATATATATATGATATTTTATTATTAATAGATTTGTCTATTTTAAAATCAATTATATTTTATTGAGTTAATAAATAATAAATTTTCAAATGATGTCAGATTTCAACGGAATTTTTTTATTAAATTCATAATGATTAATTATTGTAAGATTTCCAGTTTCATATCAATTTGATTTATTTTGTGATCATGCGCAATTTAAACGTATATTGATTCACGTTATGAAATTAAAAAGGAAGTTTTACAAACGATCTCGGAATTCGATGAAACCAGTTCCATCATTTCCAGAATATTAAATTATAACAAGATTACACGTTTCATCGCGATTCAAGCTCATATGCGGTCATTTGAGCGTGTTACATCGTGCATAAGTTTCGTGTGTATATTATATGTATTAAAATCGTATCGAAATCAAATTGATATCTTTTTTTATCCATAAAGTCGGATTAAATCGATATCTTTTTAATTTAAATAAAAATCTCTTCGAAAATCAAATCGCATCAATATAAATCAAATTGTATTTAATAAAATCAAATCAAATCTTTTCAATTCAAGTCAAAATTAAATTTTACTATTTTTAAAACACGTACTTTTGTACCTTGAGCCGACCAACATGTATTGTTTGTCTCCTTCCCTTCCTCTATATAAATACAAGACACAGCTCCATTCTCTCGTTTTAAAAATCAAAGCCGAAGAGTTTTTCATAGATCCAAAAAATTAAAACAAAACAAATACTCCTCTAAAAAACCTAAAAACTATATATTTGAAATCCTACTGAGATTCTCTTCCACCTCGTACAATTTATATACGGTGTGATGCGGGCTTCAGATGCTCGAAAATATTGCAGCAAGGCTAGGATTCAATATATTGTGAAATTTAAACATTGATTCAAAGAACAGGTATTGGTTTTCGAATGGTGGTGAAGAACCGCGCTTATTTGAAATTTTTGAAGGAGAATGGTGTCAAAAAGCTACGATGGAGTCACTGATGTATCATTGCATGGGTAGGTGTCGCGTTTCAAAGGATATGTTTAAGCTTTGATCAATGGGTATGGTAAGATAGAGTAATCAAAGAGAAGGATTTTGGCGATTTTAGTTGGTGGCTTCATGGATTGGAGAAGGTGCGGAGTAGGGCTGAAATTGCGGCTATGGCCATTGAAAAAGGAGCGGGTTCTATACCTAGCGATGAGGAAGATGATTAGTGTAAACCTGGATTAATTTAAAAGGCGATTAGATTAGTTAATTATTTATTTAGTATGTTAACCATGTTTAAATTGTATACAAACTTATAAAATGTACAATTTTGTCATGCTTAAAAGTCCCAGGAAGAGATTGTTTGAATTAAAAACAAGTTAAAAATGAATGGATTTTAAGTGAATTAAAATCAGGATTTTTCCCAATAAATGCAGACTTAAGATATTAAAAAAATATGAACTTATGCAAGTTAAAATGGATTAATTTTTGAGATAAAAATCATATTTTTAACTTTGAGATGAAGACAACTGATAAGATGAGTTAATTAGTAAATAGAATTTATGGATAAACTTAACTTGGTTAAGTATACTAGATTGGTAAGTTAGGAATTTGAAATTGGAATGGTACTTGAGTTTGAAATGGAATTTGGCTTGGATATAAGCGAATAATTGTGTTATGGATAAATTAATTGGAGATCAATTGGGAGTGCATGGGTATATAATGACTTGGTAGCAAATGGAGGAGATAGGGTTGAATACCCGAAAAAAAGGTACATGGTTAATTTAGTATGAGATTTTTATGAGCCTATTTGGTAAGTTGCTTGGCTTTTTGATTTTCTTTTAGATTGGTAAAGGCCTAGAGATATGAATTGTAGTTGTACCGATTGAGTCACGAAAGGAGACGCTGGCAATAAAGTTTGAAAATTTAAGATGTTAATTTTTTTCAAGAATTTTTGAAAATTTCCGTTGGTAGGAATAAATTAATATTTTAATTGGTTGAAACTAAAGTTAAGAAGTAAAACAAAAGAATTTTAACCTAGTTAATAGGTCTGGTAGCATTTTTCCTACCTTAGTAATTTCAGTGTCGAAATTCTTTTAAGGGGGAAGGAATGCAATGACCCAGATTTTTAGTGGTCGAATAATTTAATTATTTAAATATCGATTTAGCGATTTCGATAACTTAAATTTGATATTTTAAATATTGAATTAATATAAAAAGTGGAATAATAAGTTCAATTTCGGAATAGTCGGAAATAAGTTGAATTTGCATTATTTTGTGAATTGGATAATTTAAGAAATTTAATTGAATTTATAATCGAGTTACAATAACGAATTTATACATATTAATTATAATATAATTAAAAACAAACTCGTAACGTCGCGGTAATTCGTAGTTTTACGATTCGGACTTTAAATGAGTGTATAGAATCCATTATATGTCGGAATTCGTTCAAACAAGAAACATTCGAATCTATCAAACTATAGTTTTCTAATGAAAGAGAAAAATAAAGATTTCATCTTATAGATTTTTAGTTATGTCTAAATAAAATTTTCAGAAAGTCGTTGTGGAATCGTTTATAAACCATAGCGATTTATTTATTAAAATAAAAGGGATTTTAAATAAACTGAATATCGATTTAACTTGAAAATGAAAATATCAGTTTTACAATTCAAGTTAGATTATTTTTGAAGTTATATAAAGTTCTTATATATATATATATGATAATAATATTTTATCATTAATAGATTTGTCTATTTGAAATCAGTTATATTTTTTGGGTTAATATGTAATTTAAGAATCATAAATCTTCAAATGATGTCGGATTTCACCGAAACTAATTTTATTAAATCGGTAGTGATTATTTATTGTAAGATTTTCAATTTCGTATCAATTGGATTTATATTGTGATCATACGTAATTTAAACGAGTATCGATTCACATTGTGAAATAAAAAAAGAAGTTTACAAACGATCTCGTAATTCGACGAAACCAGTTCCATCATGTACAGAATATTAAGTTATTATAGGATTACAAATTTCATCGCGATTGAAGCTCATATGTGGTCATTTGAGCGTGTTACTTTGTGCATAAGTTTAATGTGTATATTATATGTATTTAAATCGTAGATATATTTTTAATTTAAATAAAAATCTCTTAAAAAGTCAAATTGCATTAATAGAAATTAAATTCTATTTAATAAAAAGAAAATCAAATCTTTCAATTTAAATCGGAATTAAAATTTAATATTTTTAAAATACCTACTTTTGTACGTTGAGCCAACCTACATGTACCGTTGGTCTCCTTCCTTTCCTCTATATAAATGCAAGACATAGCTCCATTCTCTCGTTTAAGAAATCAAAGCCGAAGAGTTTTTCATGGCTTTAAAAAATTTAAAAAAAACAAATAATCCTCTAATAAAAATCCAAAATCTATATATATCTGAAATCCTACTAAGATTCACTTCAGCCTCGTACTATTTTTATACGGTGCGATGTGGGTTTCAAATGCTCGAAATATTGTTGCAAGGCTCTGGTTCAATATATTATGGAATTTAAACATCGATTCGAAGAATAGGTATTGCTGGTGAAGAACCATACTTGTGTAAAAAAATTGAAGGAGAACGGTGTCAACAAGTTATGGTGGAGTCACTAGTTTATCGTTACGTGAGTAGGAGCCACATTTTGATGAAGGTGTTCGATCTTTTATCAATGGGTATGGGAAGATGGAGGAATAAGAGAGAAGGATTTGAGGTGCCCTTATCTTGACACGGGCAGCTAGATGTTTTGGTTTTGCAGGTTTATATTCACAGGATCCTGGTTTACAGCTGGAATTATACTCTGAAAGCTCTGTATCCGCGTATTCCTTTCAGTTGTGTTTTTGCATTATTTTTCTGCTGCAGTAATGTATTTAAATCTCCGATAATTTATGATGTGTAATATTGATTTATACTCTGTATATTCTTGTATTCTGATGGAATTGTTGTAATATACAATGAAATGTTCTTCTGTTTGCGTTCTTTTGTGGCTTGTCCTCAATTCAATCCGTGATTTCCCATAAGGGTGATTTCGGGTCGTCTCATCGTGGTATCAGATCGCATCGACCCTTGGAGCGACAGGGCCGGTCCACCAATGTGGATTAAAATTCCTGAACACTACGTTTCCCCGCCCTTTGGGGCGTAAATGAGCCAATGAATGACTCCATCAGCTTCACATATTCATCGATATATCTGAGGCGCCTCGCAACAGCAACAACCACATAAGTCAAACTCGTCAGGGCGTGTAAAACCACTGACGCCACTTTTAGCTAGAAGGAAACGCATGCCCTCCCTGAGGTCCTCTCCCGTTTCTGGTTCACAACCGGGGTGTGAGGCTCGCGAATCAACGCTACACAAAGCTATGCCACCCAGGCTATGCTTTGATCATCAACCACAAGACTGTGCTTTTCAACAGAAGACTTGATCACTTGCATCTTAGCATGCCACACAGGAAAACCACTCCATGCAACCAATATCCATCAATCCCATAGAATGATATCCAATGTCAGACACACAGTCCATTTACTAGTTCGTTCTGGATCTGAACAAAACCGGAGGCACCTAGTAACGTGCATATCCATCGATCTCCAAGTACGTCTGGACGATTACCAACTGATTCCCTCCTCTTGGGTGTACGACCCAATCAAGATCATCAGTAATCACCCAAACGACGTGAAGACCTCCGGTCTTCAACCACCGTCTTCATCTTCGACATATCGTCGTATCAGTTATTCAGAATGGGATAAGCCCAGTCTTTCCGAATAACTCGCGTATACATAAAAAATGTTACACAAACATAACATACGCCTCATTCCAATTCATCAGTCACTAACCGTAAATCAACAAGAGAATAATTCCCCAAATATTAACCCCGAAGGACGAATCCAACATCAGATCAATACCCAAGAAACCATTCTGCTTGGCTAACCTACAGTTAGTTTCTAAATTTCACATTCTTAGGGAAAGGTTCCCATTAATTTTATCAAAGATAAATTCTTTTAAATTTATTCTTTAATCTTCCTTTGAATATCACTTCAAACTAGTCGGGATTAGCGAACCACTCCAAAGTAATTATTTATTTTAATTTCCCAATCCCAACCTAATCATCTCATGAAGTAAAACTGGTAATACATCATATCTAACACCACGGTGTTATCGGTAAATTAAATTACCATTTCACGTTCAAATCTAATTAAAGATTTAACTATCGCCTGGACAAAAATTGGTGATACTCCCTTCTCGATCATTTCAATCTAATTAAAGATTCATTAAAACTACACTTAGTTTTAATCTCTAACTGGGTTAAAGAACCAATGTCATTTAAAACACGGTTCACGATAAACCCAAAATCACATTCCATTCTATCAGCCTCTTAACTGTAAATAGCAAGTGAGCAATTCCCAAAATATTAAGCCCGGAGGCCAAAACCAACATCAGATCAATACCCAAGAAACCATTCAACTTAACTAATCTCCAGTTAGTTTCTGATTTTCTTAACTCCGTTGGGTCTAAGAACAGTATTATTGAAGATACCGTTCACGATAACCCAAAATCACATTCCATAAATTATCGGGTTAAAGAACAAATGTTATTCCAAAGACAATTTCGATTCAAATCCATTCCAATTCAATTATTGGAATTTCTGGTTTCTTTTAAAACCATTTCAAATCCAATTTATTTATTTAAAAATAAATAAATTACTATTCTAATTCAAAATTAGTACATTTCGATAAAAATCTATTTTTATCTTTTCAAATAAGGAGTTTTTCATCCCAATTCTTCACAAATCATTTCTTATGATTTTACACAAATTATTACTATTTTTAATAATTTTATCAAGGCCCGTACAGTCGATTTCCATCAACGGCCATCGAACTGCACTTACAGCGACCATTTCCAAATTTGATTTGGACATAATTCCAAATCCAACCGTTAGATTTCAAATTTCTAATATTGTTAAAAAGCTCTTTTTGATACGAACCCAACGGTTCCGGTTTTAGGAGAATTCGACGGTCGGATCTCCCGTAACGTCAATTCGAAGTCAATGGTCGAAATTCGCGAACTACCGCAGCGCGACGCGTTTTATTCAGGCCATTATATATGTATAATATATATATTGTATATATTACGTTGATTTCCTTTAAAAACGTATTTTATGATATATATATATATATATAATATATCATCCCAATACCCGTGTGGGGTTTCAAACAATCAAACACAAATTTTATTTGTGTAGTTGGGCGATGTGTAAAATTTATCGTCCCAATCGATATCAGTCAAATGTGTGTATATAAACAAATCATTCAATTTGTTTATATTAATTTATTTCATTTCATATACACGTTAAAAATTCTATTTTTAACTATAAAATATTTTCAACTATATAAATATTTTATTTCATTTCACAACACATTACACAATCAACTACACATCAAAATCAAACAAACAAGCAAACAAGCCGTCCATGGTTGTGGACAACGGGTGTCGGGTGCTACTAAATACCGTCTGCATCCTAGTATATATTTTTAACAAGAAATTTAAATTAAAGGTGAGGAGTTCTCACCGAATAGCTAAACCAAAGGCCACGACTCTTCTTATGTAGGAAACCTTCGTCGTGCTCGCCTTTCGTCACTTTCGTTGCCCGTATTCACTACACATATAAAAATTACATTTGATATTATTACTATATAGATAAAAATTCTATTTTTACACCGCTACTATATAGATAAAAATTCTATTTTTACACCGCTGTTCATATAATAAAGATTATATTTTTATCACGCTATTCTCTATATAAAAATTATATTTTTATATATATAAAGATCGTATTTTTATATCACGAATTCATATGTAAAAATCACTCCTTAACAACACTACTTCCATGATAAAAATTATATTTTTATCTTGCTAGCAATATAATAAAAATTATATTTTTGTTACTCTACCTGAATAAAAAACATATTTTTATATCTCCTACATAATAAAGATCGAATTTTTATTACCTATAAAATATAAAAATCATATTTTTCCACTGCCTTCATGATAATAAAAATCAAAACTTTATTAATTAGAAATCATTTCTTTTCTACTTTGAACATCTCGCCTTTCCACTACTAAAAATCTAACCTTTCTATATTATAAAAATCAAACTCTTACTACTGTACTTAAGTAAAAATCATATTTTTACTATTCTAACAAATATAAAAATCATACCTTTCTCTACAAATAAAATTATACTTTTTTCTTCTAATACAAAAACTGAATTTTTTTCTAATTTAAATAAACTAATTACTTCAAAATAAATAAAGTAAAACACTTACTTTGATTCTCGTTTTCTGAGTAGTAAGGGGGTCTAACGGCGGGTTTGGGGATTGGAAGGGGTGCTTCATTGTCGAAGGGACGGTCTGAGGGGAGGCTGAGGCGCGCAGAGGGTAGCGGCGGTCTCAGGGGGTGGTACTGGCGGTTGCGTCGAACTAGGGCTGTGGGGGTTTTTAGGTTCGTGGCGGGCTTCACGAGGAGGGGAAGAGAGCAGAACAGAGGATGAGGAGAAGAAGAAGGGGGGCGTGTCGGGTGGGCGAGGCGGTGGCGCCCGCCATAAGGCGGCGGCAAATAATCGGTGGGGGGAGGGGCGTGAATCGCGATCCCCCCATTTTTTTTTTAATTTTCTGAAGAATAACGGGGTAGGGGGTCAAAGGAAATTATATATAACATATTTTATTATTAGTTAATTCTTAAAATTAGGGTTTTACATCCGAACCCCAAATCCAACCCAAATGGAAACCGACTGTACGGGCCTTGATAAAATTATTAAAAATAGTAATAATTTGTGTAAAATCATAAGAAATGATTTGTGAAGAATTGGGATGAAAAACTCCATATTTGAAAAGATAAAAATAGATTTTTATCGAATGAACTAATTTTGAATTAGAATAGTAATTTATTTATTTTTGTATAAATAAACTGGATTTGAAACGGTTTTAAAAGAAACCAGAATTTCCAATAATTGAATTGGAATGGATTTGAATCGAAATTGTCTTTGGAATATTTTGATGTTGGATTTCGTGATTATACAGATATGGTTAAGGTAATTTAAAAGATATATTTATATCGTTATTTCCAATACGATATTTGTTGGTCGTAGAATTTGATATTGAATATAAGCCGATATATTTTTCTATTCAGTGCCTTGTATTTAATACCAAATGTGATTTGGGTTTGTCGTGAATGGTGTCTTCATTAACACTGTTCTTAAACCCAGTTGAGAAAAAGATTAAATCTTTTTATTTAGATTTAGTGAAGTGTACCAATTAAATAATATTTAATTGGAATTGAATTGAAATTGATTTTTGGGTTGTCGTGAACGGTATCTTCAATAATACTATATTTAGACCCAACGGAGTTAAGAAAATCAGAAACTAACTGGAGATTAGTTAAGTTGAATGGTTTCTTGGGTATTGATCTGATGTTGATTTCAGCCTTCGGGGTTAATATTTAGGGAATTGCTCACTTGCTATTTTACGGTTAAGAGGCTGATAGAATGGAATGTGATTTTGGGTTTATCGTGAACCGTGTTTTAAATGACATTGGTTCTTTAATCCAATTAGAGATTAAAACTAAGTGGAGTTTTAATGAATCTTTAATTAGATTGAAATGATCGAGAAGGGAGTATCACCAGTTTTGCTTCAGGCGATAGCTAAATCTTTAATTTGATTTGAATGTGAAATGGTAATTGAATTTACCGATAACACCATGGTGTTAGATATGATGTATTACCAGTTTTACTTCATGGGATGAATAGGTTGGGATTGGGAAATTAAAATAAATAATTACTTCGGAGTGGTTCGCTAATCCCGACTAGTTTGAAGTAATATTTAAAGGAAGATTAAAGAATAAATTTAAAAGAATTTATCTTTGATAAAATTAATGGGAACATTTCCCTAAGAATGTGAAATTTAGAAACTAACTGTAGGTTAGCCAAGCAGAATGGTTTCTTGGGTATTGATCTGATGTTGGATTCGTCCTTCGGGGTTAATATTTGGGGAATTATTCTCTTGTTGATTTACGCTTAGTGACTGATGAATTGGAATGAGGTGTATGTTGTGTTTGTGTAACACTTTTTATGTATACGCGAGTTATTCGGAAAGACTGGGCTTATCCCATTCTGAATAACTGATACGACGATATGTCGAAGATGAAGACGGTGGTTGAAGACCGGAGGTCTTCACGTCGTTTGGGTGATTACTGATGATCTTGATTGGGTCGTACACCCAAGAGGAGGGAATCAGTTGGTAATCGTCCAGACGTATTTGGATATCGATGGATATGCGGGGTACTAGGTGCCTCCGATTTCGTTCAGACCCAGAACGAACTAGTAAATGGAATGTGTGTCTGACATTGGATATCATTCTGTGGGATTGATGGATATCGGTTGCATGGAGTGATTTTCCTATGTGGCATGCTAAGATGCAAATGATAAAGTCTTCTGTTGGAAAGCAGAGTCTTGTGGTTGATGATCAAAGCATAGCCTGTGTGGCATTGCTTTGTGTAGCGTTGATTCGCAAGCCTCATACCCAGGTTGTGAACCAAAAATGGGAGAGGACCTCAGGGAGGGCATGCGTTTCCTTCTAGCTAAAAGTGGCGTCAGTGGTTTTACACGCCCTGACGAGTTTGACTTATGTGGTTGTTGCTGTTGCGAGGCGCCTCGGATATATCAATGACTATGTGAAGCCGATGGAGTCATTCGTTGGCTCATTTATGCCCCAAAGGGCGGGGAAACGTAGTGTTCAGGAATTTTAATCCACATCGGTGGACTGGCCCCATCGCTCCAAGGGTCGATGCGCTCTGACCCTGAGACATGGGCTAGATTGTCTCGAATCGGTAGAGGACTATCTTTTGCCTCGGTTCACAGATGGAAATTCAACTTCCAATACGTACCTCTGCGGTTTTGATTGTAAACCTATATATGGCGACATAGTGGCATGGGACGCTCATGTCGCCTATGATTGATATTTATGATTGTATATAAAATCAGAAACTAACTGGAAACGAGCTAAGATGGGTGGTTTCCTGGGTATTAGTCCGATGTTGGTTTCGTCCTTCGGGGCTAATACTTAGGGAATCGTTCTCTTACTAATTTACGGTTGGAGTCTGATTAAGAATAAAAAACATGAAATTTAGCTTATCAAGCATTCTTTGGCTATTATTAGGTAAAAACCCTATCCTCCGTCTTGCGTTGCATTATGTGATGGGACCTGGGTCTTATAATAGTTTCATTTTTCTTTATTTAGCATTGCACTGTTGTTTTATGCGCTGGTGTTCTTGGGAAGAAACCCGTTCCGTGTTATACGACATGGTCCCTTGATTTACCTAACTTTAAAATAAAGATTAATAACTGTTTTAGTTCTCACACCAGTCACATGACTGACCTGGAGTTTATTGTTTTAACCTAAACTCTGGGTGCCCTTATTTTGACACGGGAAGCTAGTAGTTTTGGTTTTGCAGGTTTATATTCACAGGATCCTGGTTTACAGCTGGAATTATACTCGGAAAGCTCTGTATCCGCGTATTCCTTTCAGTTGTGTTTTTGCATTACTTTTCCGCTGTAGTAATGTATTTAAATCTCTGATAATTTTTGATGTGTAATATTGATTTATACTCTGTATATTCTTGTATTCTGATGGAATTGTTGTAATATACAATGAAATGTTCTTTTGCTTGCGTTCTTTTGTAGGTTGTCCTCAATTCAATCCGTGATTTCCCGTAAGGGGGATTCCGGGTCGTCTCATCGTGGTATCAGAGCTTTGGTTTACGAAGCTTAGAGAACAAGACCCATTAGAACCATACGAAAGAATTCATCAGAGATTGGATTAGTAATATCCAATGGGAATGACTCATTAGAGATAGGATCAGTAGTATCATAAAATGCGTGTGAAGAGTATATTTTTAAAATAAAATAAAAAACAATTTTTGTTTTGAAATCTAAATGAATTATTCAACGTATTTGAATATTATTTGTATTAATTTGGACAATCCAGTATATAAAGATTTTGCATATACGTCTGATCCACGGGTATTCAAAGTTTTAATATACTGGATAGATATAGAAATCCCACTTTCGTCACTCGAACATAAATTCTGATGATGAAGCTTCAATCATCAGAACCATCTCTGGGCGACTAGTGAATAAATATTTAAAATGAATTATTTTAAATAATAACGATGAGAAATTTATTTTGAATAGAATTCGAACGTATATATTTATTCGAATCGTCGTTAGAATATAAATATTTATTTATAAATTATAAAAGGAATTGAAAATGGCGCGGTAGTTCGATAATTCGATTTCAAAATTCAAATGAATATACCGGGTGCAAAATAAACCGAATTTTAGTAAAACCAAAAATATTAGAAACTAATTGTGAATATCTTTCCAATGAATCCGAAAAATTGAAATTTCGTAGTGGGAATCAAAAGATATGCCCATTTGAAAATTCAGAATAGTCGCTATGGAATTTCGGCCCTTGAAAATGGAAATTTTGCAAACGACCTCGGTTTTCGACAAACCACTTTTGTTGGATCCGAGATGTCAAGTTATTGCTAGGTTTCAAAATTCGTAATTTTTCGAATCAATATGTGAGCGTGGTAAAGGAAAACGCGTTTGACCAGTTTTAGTTGATTTTAATCGACTGGAAAATGGCCATTTTTCAAACGGTCTCAGAATTCAATGAAACTACTTTTGTTAGGACCGTATCGTCAATACAAAGCTAGAAAATATTTTTCTGGAATTTTTCGAGTCCGTATGTTGCCTTGGTAAATTGAAATGTGCGTTTAAAATAGAATATACTGATTTATATTTTGATTTGACGGAAACTGATCGAAATGATCGAATAAGCTTACGATACATATCCCATTGTGTTCAGATTGGGGGTATTACGCTAGGGACGACAGTCGTTGGGTTGGATTTAGGGTTCGGATGTAAAACCCTAATTTTAAGAATTAATTAATAATAAAATATATTATATATAATTTCCTTTGACCCCCTACCCCGTTATTCTTCAGAAAATTAAAAAGAAAAGAAAAATGAGGGGATCGCGATTCACGCTGCCCCCCGCCCCAGATTATTCGCCGCCACCTTATGGTGGGCGCCACCGCCTCCCCCACCCGACGCGCCCCCCTTTCTTCTTCTCCTCTTCCTCCGTTCTGCTCTCTTCCCCTCCTCTTGAGGCCCACCGCGAACCCAAAAACCCCCACAGCCCTAGTTCGAAGCAACCGCCAGTACCACCCCCTGAGACCGCCGCTACCCCCTGCGTGCCTCAGCCTCCCCTCAGACCATCCCTCCAACAATGAAACCCCCCTTCCAATCCCCAAACCCGCCGGTTAGACCCCCCTCTATTACTCAGAAAATGAGAATCAAAGTAATGTTTTACTTTATTTATTTATTTTGAAGTAATTATTTTATTTAAATTAGAAGAAAATTCAGTTTTTGTATTAGAAGAAAAAGGTATAATTTCATTTGTAGAGAATGGTATTATTTTTATATTTGTTAGAATAGTAAAAATATGATTTTACTTCAGTAGAGTAATAAGAGTGCGATTTTTATAATATAGAATGGTTAGATTTTTAGTAGTGGAAAGGCGGGATGTTCAAAGTAGAAAAGAAATGATTTTTAAATAATAAAGTTTTGATTTTTATTATCATGAAGGCAGTGGAAAAATATGATTTTTATATTTTATAGATAATAAAAATTCGATCTTTATTATGTAGGAGATATAAAAATATGATTTTTATTCAGGTAGAGTAATAAAAATATAATTTTTATTATATTGCTAGCAAGATAAAAATATAATTTTTATCATGGAAGTAGTGTTGTAAAGGAGTGATTTTTACATATGAAGCCGTGATATAAAAATACATCTTTATAAATATAAAAATATAATTTTTATATAAAGAATAGCGTGATAAAAATATAATCTTTATTATATGAACAGCGGTGTAAAAATAGAATTTTTATCTATACAGTAACAATATCAAATGTGATTTTTATATATGTAGTGAATACGGGCAACGAAAGTGACGAAAGGCGAGCACGACGAAGGTTTCCTACATAAGAAGAGTCGTGGCATTTGGTTTAGCTATTCGGTGAGAACTCCTCACCTTTAATTTAAATTTCTAATTAAAAATATATACTAGGATGCAGACGGTGTTTAATAGCACCCGACACCCGTCGGCCACAGACCATGGACGTCTTGTATGCTTGTTTGTTTGATTTTGATATGTAGTTGATTGTGTAATGTGTTGTGAAATGAAATAAAATATTTATATAGTTAAAAATATTTTATAGTTAAAAATAGAATTTTTAACGTGTATATGAAATGAAATAAATTAATATAAACAAATTGAACGATTTGTTTATATACACATATTTGACTGATATCGATTGGGACGATAAATTTTACACATCGCCCAACTACACAAATAAAATCTGTGTTTGATTGTTTGAAACCCCACACGGGTATTGGGATGATATATGACATACACTAATCCCAATAATTAGTTGTATGTCGATCGATTGATTGACAGACAGTTATAAGCATTAAATATTTATATTTGATGCTTATACAGTGTAGAATGCACTTTGGATGATGGTTGAGTATTTGTCATTGTTGATATATACATGCGTTGTATGGAAATCCATAGAAATAAAATCTATGGTAATTGATTGGGCCTCATTCCAGTTTTGAAATGGAAATATTTTAAAAGAAATAATTAAAATAGAAATATTTGAAAAAGAAATATTTGAAATAGAATTTGAAAAAGAAATATTTGAAATAGAAATATTTGAAAATAGAAATGTATGAAGCCGTGTTGATTAGATTTGCGCCATTTTGACGTGAATGATATTTGTATCAATTTTATTCCTTTTTCAATGAATATCGAAAGTGATTTCAAAATCTGATATTTTGAAATAAATTAAAATTCGAATTAAATTGAAATGAATTGAAATTCGAATTAAACATAAATGAATTGAAACTCGAATTAAACTGAATAGAATTGAAATTCGAATTAAATTGAAATAAATTGAAATTCGAAGTAAATTGAAATAAATTGAAATTCGAATTAAACTGAAAAGAATTGAAATTCGAATTAAATTGAAAACAATTGAAATTCAAATTAGATTGAAATAGAATTGAAATCGTTTTGAATTGAATTTAAACTTACTGAAATTGGACTAAAATTGAGTTGAATTGAAATCGATTTGAATTGAAATCGAGTGGAAATGAATTTAAAACGAATTTATATTGGAAAGATTCAATTTTGTTTTGAATTTGAAAAGGAAGTTAAAATCGTTTTGAAAACGAATTTACACAATTTATAAAATACGTTTTGAAAGGAAATCGACGTAATATATATAATATATATATTATATATATAGTGGCCTGAATAGAACGCGCTGTGCTGCAGCAGTTCGCGAATTTCGACCATTGACTTCGAATTGACGTTACGGGAGATCCGACCGTCGGATTCTCCTAAAACCGGAACTGTTGGGTTCGTATTGAAAAGAGCTTTCTAACGAATATCAGAAATTTGAAATCTAACAGTTGGATTTGGAATTATGTCCAAATCAAATTTGGGAAAGGTCGTTGTAAGTGCAGTTCGATGGCCGTCAATGGAAATCGACTGTACGGGCCTTGATAAAATTATTAAAAATAGTAATAATTTGTGTAAAATCATAAGAAATGATTTGTGAAGAATTGGGATGAAAAACTCCATATTTGAAAAGATAAAAATAGAATTTTATCAAAACGAACTAATTTTGAATTAGAATAGTAATTTATTTATTTTTATATAAATAAATTGGATTTGAAATGGTTTTAAAAGAAACCAGAGTTTCCAATAATTGAATTGGAATAGATTTGAATCGAAATTGTTTTTGGAATATTTCGATGTTGGATTTTGTGATTATACAGATATGTTTAAGAGAATTTGAAAGATATATTTATATCGTTATTTCCAATACGATATTTGTTGGTCGTAGAATTTGATATTGAATATAAGTCGATATATTTTCTATTCAGAGCCTTGTATTTAATATCAAATGTGATTTGGGTTTGTCGCAAATGGTGTCTTCATTAACATTGTTCTTAAACCCAGTTGAGAAAAAGATTAAATCTTTTTATTTAAATTTAATGAAGTGTACCAATTAAATAATATTTAATTGGAATTGAATTGAAATTGATTTGTGGGTTTATCGTGAACGGTGTTTTGAATAACATTTGTTCTTTAACCCGATAATTAATGGAATGTGATTTTGGGTTGTCGTGAATGGTATCTTCAATAATATTGTTCTTAGACCCAACGGAGTTAAGAAAATAAGAAACTAACTGGAGATTAGTTAAGTTGAATGGTTTCTTGGGTATTGATATGATGTTGGTTTCGGCCTTCGGGGTTAATATTTAGGGAATTGCTCACTTGCAATTTTACGGTTAAGAGGCTGATAGAATGGAATGTGATTTTGGGTTTATCGTGAACCGTGTTTTAAATGACATTGGTTCTTTAACCCAGTTAGAGATTAAAACTAAGTGGAGTTTTAATGAATCTTTAATTAGATTGAAATGATCGAGAAGGGAGAATCACCAGTTTTGCTCTAGGCAATAGTTAAATCTTTAATTAGATTTGAACGTGAAATGGTAATTGAATTTACTGATAACGCCGTGGTGTTAGATATGAAGTATTACCAGTTTTACTTCATGGGCTGAATAGGTTGGGATTGGGAAATTAAAATAAATAATTACTTCGGAGTGGTTCGCTAATCCCGACTAGTTTGAAGTGATATTCAAAGGGAGATTAAAGAATAAATTTAAAAGAATTTATCTTTGATAAAATTAATGGGAACCTTTCCCTAAGAATGTGAAATTTAGAAACTAACCGTAGGTTAGCTAAGCAGAATGTTTCTTGGGTATTGATCTGATGTTGGTTTCGGCCTTCGGGGTTAATATTTGGGGAATTATTCTCTTGTTAATTTACGGTTAGTGACTAATGAATTGGAATGAGGCGTATGTTGTGTTTGTGTAACACTTGTTTATTATATACGCGAGTTATTCGGAAAGACTGGGTTTATCCCATTCTGAATAACTGATACGACGATATGTCAAAGATGAAGACGGTGGTTGAAGACCGGAGGTCTTCACGTCGTTTGGGTGATTACTGATGATATTGATTGGGCCATACACCCAAGAGGAGGGAATCACTTGGTAATCGTCCAAACGTACTTGGAGATCGATGCATATGCGGGGTACTAGGTGCCTCCGGTTTCGTTCAGACCCAGAACGAACTAGTAAATGGACTGTGTGTCTGACATTGGATATCATTCTGTGGGATTGATGGATATCGGTTGCATGGAGTGGTTTTCCTGTGTGGCATGCTAAGATGCAAATAATCAAGTATTCATTTGGAAAGCAGAGTCTTGTGGTTTATGATCAAAGCATAGCCTGTGTGGCATTGCTTTGTGTAGCGTTGATTCGCAAGCCTCACACCCCCGTTGTGAACCAGAAACGGGAGAGGACCTCAGGGAGGGCATGCGTTTCCTTCTAGCTAAAAGTGGCGTCAGTGGTTTTACACACCCTGACGAGTCTGACTTATGTGGTTGTTGCTGTTGCGAGGCGCCTCAGATATATTGGTGACTATGTGAAGCCGATGGAGTCATTCATTGGCTCATTTATGCCCCAAAGGGCGGGGAAACGTAGTGTTCAGGAATTTTAATCCACATCGGTGGACCGGCACTGCCGCTCCAAGGGTCGATGCGCTCTGACCCTGAGACATGGGCTAGATTGTCTCGAATCGGTAGAGGACTATCTTTTGCCTCGGTTCACAGATGGAAATTCCACTTCCAATACGTGACCTGTGCGGTTTTGATTGTAAACCTATATACGAAGACATAGTGGCATGGGACGCTCATGTCGCCTTTGATTGATATTTATGATTGTATATAAAATCAGAAACTAACTAGAAACAAGCTAAGATGGGTGGTTTCCTGGGTATTAGTCTGATGTTGGTTTCGGCCTTCGGGGCTAATACTTAGGGAATCGTTCTCTTACTAATTTACGGTTGGAGTCTGATTAAGAATAAAAAACATGAAATTTAGCGTATCAAGCATTCTTTGGCTATTATAAGGTAAAAACCCTATCCTCCGGCTTGCGTTGCATTATGTGATGGGACCTGGGTCTTATAATAGTTTCATTTTTCTTTATTTAGCATTGCACTGTTGTTTTATGGGCTGGTGTTCTTAGGAAGAAACCTGTTCCGTGTTATATGGCATGGTCCTTTGATTTACCTAACTTTAAAATAAAGATTAATAACTGTTTTAGTTCTCACACCAGTCACATGACAGATCTGTAGTTTATTGTTTTAACCTAAACTCTGGGTGCCCTTATTTTGACACGGGCAGCTAGTAGTTTTTGTTTTGCAGGTTTATATTCATAGGATCCTGGTTTACAGCTGGAATTATACTCGGAAAGCTCTGTATCCGCGTATTCCTTTCAGTTGTGTTTTTGCATTATTTTTCCACGGCAGTAATGTATTTAAATCTCTGATAATTTTTGATGTGTAATATTGATTTATACTCTGCATATTCTTGTATTCTGATGAAATTGTTGTAATATACAATGAAAAGTTCTTCTGTTTGCGTTCTTTTGTGGCTTGTCCTCAATTCAATCCGTGATTTCCCGTAAGGGGGATTTCGGGTCGTCTAATTGTGGTATTAGAGCTTTGGTTTATGAAGCTTAGAGAACAGGAACCATTAGAACCATACGAAAGAATTCATCAGAGATTGGATTAGTAATATCCAATGGGAATGACTCGTTAGAGATAGGATCAGTAGTATCCTAGAATGAGTGTGAAGAGTATGTTTTTAAAATAAAATTAAAAACAATTTTTGTTTTGAAAATCTAAATGAATTATTCAACGTATTTGAATATTTATTTGTATTGAAATTGGACAATCCAGTATATAAAGATTTTGCATATACGTCTGATCCACGGGTATTCAAAGTTTTAATATACTGGACAGATATAGAAATCCCACTTTCGTCACTCGAACATAAATTCTGATGATGAAGCTTCAATCATCAGAACCATCTCCGGGCGACTAGAGCATAAATATTTAAAATGAATTATTTTAAAAAATAACGATGAGAAATTTATTTTGAATAGAATTCGAACGTATATATTTATTCGAATTGTCGTTAGAGTATAAATATTTATTTATAAATTATAAAAGGATTTGAAAATGGTGCGGTAGTTCGATAATTCGATTTCAAAATTCAAATGAATGTATATGGTGCAAAATAAACCGGATTTTAGTGAAACAAAAAATATTAGAATCTAATTGTGAATATCTTTCCAACGAATCCAAAAAATTGAAATTTCATAGCGGGAATCAAAAGATATGCCCAGTTGAAAATTCAGAATAGTCGCTATGGAATTCCGGCCCTTGAAAATGGAAATTTTGCAAACGACCTCGGTTTTCGACGAAACCACTTTTATTGGATCCGGGATGTCAATTTATTGCTAGGTTTCAAAATTCGTAATTTTTCGAATCAATATGTGAGCGTGGCAAAGGAAAACGCGTTTGACCAGTTTTAGTTGATTTTAATCGACTGGAAAATGGCCATTTTTCGAACGGTCTCAGAATTCAATGAAACTAGTTTTGTTAGGACCGTATCGTCAATACAAAGCTAGAAAATATTTTTCTGGAATTTTTCGAGTCCGTATGTGGCCTCGGTAAATTGAAATGTGCGTTTAAAATTGAATATACTGATTTATATTTTGATTTTGACGGAAACTGATCGAAACAATCGAATAAGCTTACGATACATATCCCATTGTGTTCGGATTGGGGGTGTTACGCTAGAGACGACAGTCGTTGGGTTGGATTTGGGGTTCGGATGTAAAACCCTAATTTTAAGAATTAATTAATAATAAAATATATTATATATAATTTCCTTTGACCACCGCGCCCCGTTATTCTTTAGAAAATTAAAAAAAATTGGGGGGGGGGATCGCGATTCACGCCCCCCCCCCCAAATTATTCGCCGCCGCCTTATTGTGGGCGCCACCGCCTCCCCCACCCGACGCGCCCCCCTTTTTTTTTTCTCTTCCTCCGTTCTCCTCTCTTCCCCTCCTCATAAAGCCCACCGCGAACCCAAATACCCCCACAGCCCTAGTTCGACGCAACCGCTAGTACCACCCCCTGAGACCGCCGCTACCCCCTGCGCGCCTCAGCCTCCCATCAGACCATCCCTCCGATAATGAAACCCCCCCCTCCAATCCCCAAACCCGCCGTTAGACCCCCTATTACCCAGAAAACGAGAATCAAAGTAAGTGTTTTACTTTATTTATTTAATTTGAAGTAATTATTTTATTTAAATTAGAAGAAAATTCAGTATTTGTATTAGAAGAAAAAGGTATAATTTTATTTGTAGAGAAAGGTATGATTTTTATATTTGTTAGAATAGTAAAAATATGATTTTTACTTCAGTAGAGTAGTAGGAGTTCGATTTTTATAATATAGAAAGGTTAGGTTTTTAGTAGTGGAAAGGCGGGATGTTCAAAGTAGAAAAGAAATGATTTTTAAATAATAAATTTTTGATTTTTATTATCATGAAGGCAGTGGAAAAATATAATTTTTATATTTTATAGATAATAAAAATTCGATCATTATTATGTTGGAGATATAAAAATATGATTTTTATTCAGGTAGAGTAATAAAAATATAATTTTTATTACATTGCTAGCAAGATAAAAATATAATTTTTATCATGGAAGTAGTGTTGTAAAGGAGTGATTTTTACATATGAAGCCATGATATAAAAATACGATCTTTATATATATAAAAATATAATTTTTATATAGAGAATAGCGTGATAAAAATATAATCTTTATTATATGAACAGCGGTGTAAAAATAGAATTTTTATCTATATAGTAGCGGTGTAAAAATAGAATTTTTATCTATATAGTAACAATATCAAATGTGATTTTTATATATGTAGTTAATACGGGCAACGAAAGAGACGAAAGGCGAGCACGACGAAGGTTTCCTACATAAGAAGAGTCGTGGCTTTTGGTTTAGCTATTCGGTGAGAACTCCTCACCTTTAATATAAATTTCTAGTTAAAAATATATACTAGGATGCAGACGGTGTTTAGTAGCACCCGACACACGTCGTCCACAGACCATGGACGGCTTGTATGCTTGTTTGTTTGATTTCGATGTGTAGTTGATTGTGTAATGTGTTGTGAAATGAAATAAAATATTTATATAGTTAAAAATATTTTATAGTTAAAAATAGAATTTTTAACGTGTATATGAAATGAAATAAATTAATATAAACAAATCGAATGATTTGTTTATATACACGTATTTGACTGATATTGATTGGGACGATAAATTTTACACATCGCCCAACTACACAAATAAAATCTGTGTTTGATTGTTTGAAACCCCACATGGGTATTGGGATGATATATGACATACACTAATCCCAATAATTAGTTGTATGTCGATCAATTGATTGACAGACAGTTATAAGCATTAAATATTTATATTTGATGCTTATACAGTGTAGAATGCACTTTGGATGATGGTTGAGTATTTGTCATTGTTGATATATACATGTGTTGTATGGAAATCCATAGAAATAAAATCTATGGTAATTGATTGGGCCTCATTCCAGTTTTGAAATGGAAATATTTGAAAAGAAATAATTAAAATAGAAATATTTGAAAAAGAAATATTTGAAATAGAAATATTTGAAAAAGAAATATTTGAAATAGAAATATTTGAAAATACAAAATATATGAAGCCGTGTAGATTAGATTTGCGCCATTTTGACGTGAACGATATTTGTATCAATTTTATTCCTTTTTCAATGAATATCGAAAGTGATTTCAAAATCTGATATTTTGAAATAAATTGAAATTCGAATTAAATTAAAATGAATCGAAATTCGAATTAAACTGAAATCAATCGAAATTAGAATTAAACTGAATAGAACTGAAATTCGAATTAAATTGAAATAAATTGAAATTCGAAGTAAATTGAAATAAATTGAAATTCGAATTAAACTGAAATGAATTGAAATTCGAATTAAATTGAAAAAAATTGAAATTCGAATTAGATTGAAATAGAATTGAAATCGTTTTGAATTGAATTTAAAACATATTGAAATTGAACTGAAACCGATTTGAATTGAAACCGATTTGAATTGAAATCGAGTGGAAATGAATTTAAAACGAATTTATATTGGAAAGATTCAATTTTGATTTGAATTGAAAAGGAAGTTGAAATCGTTTGAAAACAAATTTACACAATTTATAAAATACGTTTTGAAAGGAAATCGACGTAATATATAATATATATATATTATATATATAGTGGCCTGAATAGAACGCGCTGCGCTGCCGCAGTTCGCGAATTTCGACCATTGACTTCGAATTGACGTTACGGGAGATTCGACCGTCGGATTCTCCTAAAACTAGAACCGTTGGGTTCGTATTGAAAAGAGCTTTCTAACGAATATTAGAAATTTGAAATCTAATGGTTGGATATGGAATTATGTCCAAATCAAATTTAGAAAAGGTCGTTGTAAGAGCAGTTCGATGGCCGTTGATGGAAATCAACTGTACGGGCCTTGATCAAATTATTAAAAATAGTAATAATTTGTGTAAAATCATAAGAAATGATTTGTGAAGAATTAGGATGAAAAACTCCATATTTGAAAAGAAAAAAATAGATTTTTATCGAAATGAACTAATTTTGAATTAGAATAGTAATTTATTTATTTTTATATAAATAAATTGGATTTGAAATGGTTTTAAAAGAAACCAGAATTTCCAATAATTGAATTGGAATGGATTTGAATCGAAATTGTCTTTGGAATATTTCGATGTTGGATTTCGTGATTATACAGATATGGTTAAGAGAATTTCAAAGATATATTTATATCGTTATTTCCAATACGATATTTATTGGTCGTAGAATTTGATATTGAATATAAGCCGATATATTTTCTATTCAGAGCCTTGTATTTAATATCAAATGTGATTTGGGTTTGTCATGAATGGTGTCTTCATTAACACTGTTCTTAAACCCAGTTGAGAAAAAGATTAAATCTTTTTATTTAAATTTAATGAAGTGTGCCAATTAAATAATATTTAATTGGAATTGAATTGAAATTGATTTGTGGGTTTATCGTGAACGGTGTTTTGAATAACATTTATTCTTTAACCCGATAATTAATGGAATGTGATTTTGGGTTGTCGTGAATGGTATCTTCAATAATACTGTTCTTAGACCCAACGGAGTTAAGAAAATTAGAAACTAACTGGAGATTAGTTAAGTTGAATGGTTTCTTGGGTATTGATCTGATGTTGGTTTCGTCCTTCGAGGTTAATATTTAGGGAATTGCTCACTTGCTATTTTACGGTTAAAAGGCTGATAGAATGGAATGTGATTTTGGGTTTATCGTGAACCGTGTTTTAAATGACATTGGTTCTTTAACCCAGTTAGAGATTAAAGCTAAGTGGAGTTTTAATGAATCTTAAATTAGATTGAAATGATCGAGAAGGGAGTATCACTAGTTTTGCTCCAGGCGATAGTTAAATCTTTAATTAGATTTGTACGTGAAATGGTAATTGAATTTACCGATAACACCGTGGTGTTAGATATGAAGTATTACCAGTTTTACTTCATGGGATGAATAGGTTGGGATTGGGAAATTAAAATAAATAATTACTTCAGAGTGGTTCACTAATCCCGACTAGTTTGAAGTGATATTCAAAGGAAGATTAAAGAATAAATTTAAAAGAATTTATCTTTGATAAAATTAATGGGAACATTTCCCTAAGAATGTGAAATTTAGAAACTAACTATAGGTCAGCTAAGCAGAATGGTTTCTTGGGTATTGATCTGATGTTGGTTTCGGCCTTCGGGGTTAATATTTGGGGAATTATTCTCTTATTGATTTACGGTTAGTGACTGATGAATTGGAATTAGGCGTATGTTGTGTTTGTGTAACACTTGTTTATTACATCCGCGAGTTATTCGGAAAGACCGGGTTTATCCCATTCTGAATAACTGATACGACGATATGTCGAAGATGAAGACGGTGGTTGAAGACCGGAGGTCTTCACGTCGTTTGGGGGATTACTGATGATCTTGATTGGGTCGTACACCCAAGAGGAGGGAATCAGTTGGTAATCATCCAGACGTACTTCGAGATCGATGGATATGCGGGATACTAGGTGCCTCCGGTTTCGTTCAGACCCAGAACGAACTATTAAATGGACTGTGTGTCTGACATTGGATATCATTCTGTGGGATTGATGGATATCGGTTGCATAGAGTGGTTTGCCTGTGTGGCATGCTAAGATGCAAATGATCAAGTCTTCTATTGGAAAGCAGAGTCTTGTGGTTGATGATCAAAGCATAGCCTGTGTGGCATAGCTATGTGTAGCGTTGATTCGCGAGCCTCACACCCCGGTTGTGAACCAGAAACGGGAGAAGACCTCAGGGAGGGCATGTGTTTCCTTCTAGATAAATGTGGCATCAGTGGTTTTACGCGCCCTGACGAGTTTGACTTATGTGGTTGTTGCTGTTGCGAGGCGCCTCGGATATATCGGTGACTATGTGAAGCCAATGGAGTCATTCGTTGGCTCCTTTACGCCCCAAAGGGCGGGGAAACTTATTGTTCAGGAATTTTAATCCACATCAGTGGACCGGCCCTGTCGCTCAAAGGGTCGATGCGCTCTGACCCTGAGACATGGACAAGATTGTCTCGAATCGGTGGAGGACTATCTTTTGCCTCGGTTCACAGATGGAAATTCAACTTCCAATACGCGACCTCTGCGGTTTTGATTTTAAACCTATATATGGCGACATAGTGGCATGGGACGCTTATATCGCCTATGATTGATATTTATGATTGTATATAAAATCAGAAACTAACTGGAAACGAGCTAAGATGGGTGGTTTCCTGGGTATTAGTCTGATGTTGGTTTCGGCCTTCGGGGTTAATACTTAGGGAATCGTTCTCTTACTAATTTACGGTTGGAGTCTGATTAAGAATAAAAAACATGAAATTTAGCTTATCAAGCATTCTTTGGCTATTATAAGGTAAAAACCCTATCCTTTGGCTTGCGTTGCATTGTGTGATGGGGCCTGGGTCCTATAATAGTTTCATTTTTTTAATTTAGCATTGCGCTGTTGTTTTATGCATTAGTGTTCTTAGATGGAAACCCGTTCCGTGTTATACGGCGTGGTCCCTTGATTTACCTAACTTTAAAATAAAGATTAATAACTATTTTAGTTCTCACACCTGTCACATGACTGACCTGGAGTTTATTGTTTTAACCTAAACTCTGGGTGCCTTTATTTTGACACGGGCAGCTAGTAGTTTTGGTTTTGCAGGTTTATATTCACAGGATCCTGGTTTACAGCTGGAATTATACTCGGAAAGCTCTGTATCCGCGTATTCCCTTCAGTTGTGTTTTTGCATTATTTTTCCACTGCAGTAATGTATTTAAATCTCTGATAATTTATGATGTGTAATATTGATTTATACTCTGTATATTCTTGTATTCTGATGGAATTGTTGTAATATACAATGAAATGTTCTTCTGTTTGCGTTCTTTTGTGGCTTGTCCTTAATTCAATCCGTGATTTCCCGTAAGGGGGATTTCGGGTCGTCTCATCTTGCTCTAGCCTCCTTGCTGACAATATAATAAAAATTATATTTTTATTACTCTACCTATATAAAAATCATATTTTTATATCTCCTACGTAATAAAGATCGAATTTTTATCGTGCTCTAGCCTCCTTGCTAGCAATATAATAAAAATTATATTTTTATTACTCTACCTGAATAAAAATCATATTTTTATATCTCCTACATAATAAAGATCGAATTTTTATTATCTATAAAATATAAAAATCATATTTTTCTCTACAAATAAAATTATACCTTTTTCTTCTAATACAAAAACTGAATTTTTTTCTAATTTAAATAAACTAATTACTTCAAAATAAATAAATAAAGTAAAACACTTACTTTGACTCTCGTTTTCTGAGTAGTAGGGGGGTATAACGGCGGGTTTGGGGATTGGAAGGGGGGTTTCTTTGTCGGAGGGATGGTCTTAGGGGAGGCTAGCAAGGAGGTGCCTTGCAACAGCAACAACCACATAAGTCAAACTCTTCAGGGCGTGTAAAACCACTGATGCCACTTTTAGCTAGAAGGAAACGCATGCCCTCCGTGAGGTCCTCTCCCGTTTCAGGTTCACAACCGGGGTGTAAGGCTCGCGAATGAACGCTACACAAAGCTATGCCACACAGGCTATGCTTTGATCATCAACCACAAGACTCTGCTTTTCAACATAAGACTTGATCATTTGCATCTTAGCATGCCACATAGGCAAACCACTCCATGCAACCGATATCCATCAATCCCACAGAATGATATTCAATGTCAGACACACAGTCCATTTACTAGTTCGTTCTAGGTCTGAACGAAACTGGAGGCACCTAGTAACCCGCATATCCATCGATCTCCAAGTACGTCTGGATGATTACCAATGGATTCCCTCCTCTTGGGTGTACGGCCCAATCAAGATCATTAGTAATCACCCAAACGATGTGAAGACCTTCGGTCTTCACATCTACAACCGTCCTCGTCTTCGACATATCGTCGTATCAGTTATTCAGAATAGGATAAACCCGGTCTTTCCGAATAACTCGCGTATATAATTAACAAGTGTAACACAAACACAACATACGCATCATTCCAATCCATCAGTCACTAACCGTAAATCAACAAGAGAATATTTCCCCAAAAATTAACCCCGAAGGCCGAAACCAACATCAGATCAATTCCCAAGAAACCATTCTGCTTAGCCAACCAACAGTTAGTTTCTAAATTTCACATTCTAAGGGAAAGGTTCCCAATAATTTTATCAAAGATAAATTCTTTTAAATTTATTCTTTAATCTTCCTTTGAATATCACTTCAAACTAGTCGGGATTAGCGAACCACTCCGAAGTAATTATTTATTTTAATTTCCCAATCCCAACCTATTCATCCCATGAAGTAAAACTGGTAATACTTCATATCTAACACCACGGTGTTATCGGTAAATTCAATTACCATTTCACGTTCAAATCTAATTAAAGATTTAACTATCGCCTGGAGCAAAACTGGTGATACTCCCTTCTCGATCATTTCAGTCTAATTAAAGATTCATTAAAACTCCACTTAGTTTTAATCTCTAACTGGGTTAAAGAACCAATGTCATTTGAAACATGGTTCACGATAAACCCAAAATCGCATTCCATTCTATCAGCCTCTTAACCGTAAAATAGCAAGTGAGCAATTCCCTAAATATTAACCCCGAAGGCCGAAACCAACATCAGATCAATACCCAAGAAACCATTCAACTTAACTAATCTCCTGTTAGTTTCTGATTTTCTTAACTCCGTTCGGTTTAAGAACAGTATTATTGAAGATACCGTTCACGACAACCCAAAATCACATTCCATTAATTATCGGGTTAAAGAACAAATGTTATTCAAAACACCGTTCACGATAAACCTAAAAATCAATTTCAATTCAATTCCAATTAAATATTATTTAATTGGTACACTTCATTAAATCTAAATAAAAAGATTTAATCTTTTTCTCAACTGGGTTTAAGAACAGTGTTAATGAAGACACCATTCACGACAAACCCAAATCACATTTGATATGAAATACAAGGCTCTAAATAGAAAATATATCGGCTTATATTCAATATCAAATTCTACGACCAACAAATATCGTATTGGAAGTAACGATATAAATATATCTTTCAAATTCCCTTAACCATATCTGTATAATCACGAAATCCAACATCGAAATATTCCAAAGACAATTTCGATTCAAATCCATTCCAATTCAATTATTGGAAATTCGGGTTTCTTTTAAAACCATTTCAAATCCAATTTATTTATATAAAAATAAATAAATTACTATTATAATTCAAAATTAGTTCATTTCAATTAAAATCTATTTTCATCTTTTTCAAATATAGAGTTTTTCATCCCAATTCTTCATAAATCATTTCTTATGATTTTACACAAATTATTACTATTTTTAATAATTTTATCAAGGCCCGTACAGTCGATTTCCATCAACGGCCATCGAACTGCACTTACAGCGACCTTTTCCAAATTTGATTTGGACATAATTCCAAATCCAAGCGTTAGATTTCAAATTTCTAATATTCGTTAGAAAGCTCTTTTCGATACGAACCCACGGTTCCGATTTTAGAAGAATCCGACGGTCGAATCTCCCGTAACGTCAATTCAAAGTCAATGGTCGAAATTCGCAAACTGCCGCAGCGCGGCGCGTTCTATTCAGGCCATTATATATATATAATATATATAATATATATATTATATATTACGTCGATTTCCTTTCAAAACGTATTTTATAAATCGTTTAAATTCGTTTTCAAAACGATTTCAACTTCCTTTTCAAATTCAAATCAAAACTGAATCTTTCCTATTTAAATTCGTTTTAAATTCATTTCCACTCGATTTCAATTCGAATCGGTTTCAATTCAAATCAATTTTAGTTCAATTTCAATACATTTTAAATTCAATTCAAAACGATTTCAATTCTATTTCAATCAAATTCGAATTTCAATTCTTTTCAATTTAATTCGAATTACAATTCTTTTCAATTTAATTCGAATTTCAATTTATTTCAATTTACTTCAAATTTCAATTTATTACAATTTAATTCGAATTTCAATTCTATTCAGTTTAATTCGAATTTCAAGTCATTTCAGTTTAATTTGAATTTCAATTCATTTCAATTTAATTCGAATTTCAATTTATTTCAAAATATCAGATTTTGAAATCACTTTTGATATTCATTGAAAAAGGAATAAAATTGATACAAATATCGTTCACGTCAAAATGGCGCAAATCTAATCAACACGGCTTCATATATTTCTATTTTAAAGCATTTCTATTTCAAATATTTCTATTTTAAAAATTTCTTTTTCAAATATTTCCGTTTCAAAACTAGAATGAGGCCCAATCAATTACCATATATTTTATTTCTATGGATTTCCATACAACGCATGTATATATCAACAATGACAAATAATCAACCATCATCCAAAGTGCATTCTACACTGTATAAGCATCAAATATAAATATTTTACGCTTATAACAGTCTGTCAATCAATCGATCGACATACAACTAATTATTGGGATTAATGTATGTCATATATCATCCCAATACCCGTGTGGGGTTTCAAACAATCAAACACAGATTCTATTTGTGTAGTTGGGCGATGTGTAAAATTTATCATCCCAATCGATATCCGTCAAATGTGTGTATATAAACAAATCGTTCGATTTGTTTATATTAATTTATTTCGTTTCATATACACGTTAAAAATTCTATTTTTAACTATAAAATATTTTTAACTATATAAATATTTTATTTCATTTCACAACACATTACACAATCAACTACACATCAAAATCAAACAAACAAGCATACAAGCCGTCCATGGTCTGTGGACGACGGGTGTCGGGTGCTACTAAACACCGTCTACATCCTAGTATATATTTTTAACTAGAAATTTAAATTAAAGGTGAGGAGTTCTCACCGAATAGCTAAACCAAATGCCACGACTCTTCTTATGTAGGAAACCTTCGTCGTGCTCGCCTTTCGTCACTTTCGTTGCCCGTATTCACTACATATATAAAAATCACATTTGATATTGTTACTATATAAATACAAATTCTATTTTTACACCGCTACTATATAGATAAAAATTCTATTTTTACACCGCTGTTCATATAATAAAGATTATATTTTTATCACGCTATTCTCTATATAAAAATTATATTTTTATATATATAAAGATCGTATTTTTATATCATGGCTTCATATGTAAAAATCACTCCTTTACAACATTACTTCCATGATAAAAATTATATTTTTATTTTGCTAGCAATATAATAAAAATTATATTTTTATTACTCTACCTGAATAAAAATCATATTTTTATATCTCCTACATAATAAAGATCAAATTTGTAATGGCGGGGATTTTCGACCCAGAAAATCAACATAAATCACACTGTTGACTATTCAAGTATCGAAAATACCGGTCATTAATAGAAGAATTTAGAGGATGAGGTAGAAAAGATAGAACTAATAGAATAGAAGAAGAAGAACACACTGAACAGAATCAGAGTAAACACGAATCTCACAGCGGAATAATAATTTTTATTATATAACAAGTTTGAAATACAAATCAGAGTTTGTATACATACCATATCAGAGTATAATACATGGTATACATCACAACGGAAATAATCTCTAATAACTAATAGTGAAGCCTCCCGCTTTTAACTCCTCCAAGTGAATCTGCAAAGCCTGAAACACTTGACTGCCCGTACAAATTTGGGCACCCAAGAGTTTAGAGAAAACACAAAATAAACTCTGGGTCAGTCATGGGACTGGTATGACTAAATTCCAACCATACTGTTTAACTTTAAAAATCCTTACTATAAAATATCTTTGATATCAAATCCAGTGATATTATGATAATGTCTAAGCAAATAAATATCCAAGTAGCAGAACGCTTGCATCTCACGTTCTACATATATATAGTATAAAATCATAAACCGCAGGGCGCTTATCGGAGAATGGATTCCAACAGACAAGGTATGGGAGCACCTTCTGATCAGTGTACCCTAGAGGGGATACACTCAGGGTTCAACAAGAACGTCTTGCAACCCGGCCACACATGACCGCTCACTCATTTAGCTTGAGTGTCGCGAATATATTGCCACCACGGTTGTAGGCCATCCAACCGTCATCCGAAGATACAGAATCGAAAAGAAGTATAAATATGAATTTTCTCTAGATCGGTGACAATACACCCTGCTTGGGGATGACCCAACTAGCCATGCTGCCTAGACCAACTTCTGTCATTCCCGGTTGTGAGGCTAGAGGCTACGTCTATCTTCAGAACATCTGATCACTATTCACTTTCAATGCCACACCGTCAAACCCGTCAATTCACTAATCGATTCCCAAACATATTACCGGTATAAAGAGCTAAGAGGAACGAATTCCTCCACCACCATACGTAATACCTTTAAGAGATCAACCGTACGTGATTTACTAGGTATACTCTGTCAGACACTCGTCCATACAAGTTGTCCTGGGACTGGACAAACATAAACCATTATTCTGGATCTGGACGACCCTTGCATTTAACTCCGTCTTCAATTATCTTCAGCATATCTAATTTGCAGCGCTTATGCCTATACGGAGTGGTTTTTATATAACATATCCCACCGGTCTCTCCGTATTGACAACGATGGTCAAACACTTCGATAGTCGGTTATTTAACTATCAAAGTAAAAACAACACTCATTCAATGTACAACTAACATCCCACAATCACGGGCACTTTTTAAATTTTAACATTCGACTTTATTATTCGAATTCCCATATCTTACCAGATATTTCTCAAATCCCATTTTAGCCTTTTTACTCTTCTTGGAAAACATTTCCAGTTATTATAACTCTTATTCTCTCACGTTCAGAAACATACGTTATTAACGTTCAAAACATTTCCATTCTTATCATGTTCATTATTTAAATACTTGGATAATCTTCCCTATCAACATTGGAAAATTAATTCCAATTTCATTATAAATCGGCCTATTGTTTCTTTTTAAAACATTATTCACTTTAAAACGTGAATATCATCCCTATCATAGAAATCTGAATACCTTTATCAATTAACTTTTATTCAAGTAATAATTACACTTATCTCGTTTACCGAGATCTCTTTCATACTTTATATTCCCAATTCACTTTATAAACTCTGTTCTCTAAGACAACTTCTTATCAAATAGATATCGAGTTTATAACTATATACTGATTCCTATCCTGTCAACATTTAATTGTTTAAAAACTAAATGTTAATTATCCTATCAAATTATAATCCCTAAAAATAGTTTACTTTTAATACTTTCGACATCATCGAATCCTAGTTCCAAATCTAATGGTTTAATTCTAATCACATTTCGAACATCGAAATGTTGTCATCGTTTTCTAACACGATTCTCCAATTCTCTTTCCAAAACTGATTCTTATATTTCTTACGACATCGTTATTTATCACTTTCGAATAAGTGGATTTCAACTATACTGCTTCATTTCCTAGGAAGTGCTGCCATATATAAAAGTCACGCTTAAGTCTATTCAACAACATTTAATTTGTCGCTATAGTTTTAAACTTGTCATACGCTGTAATACTCTCCTTTATAACTAATCTTGACATAACAGTCACACTTACCTTATCAGCAGCGTTATTTTATCGCTATAGTTCTAACTTGTCATACGCTGTAATACTCTCCTTTATAACTAATCTTGACATAACAGTCACACTTACCTTATCAGCAGCGTTATTTTATCGCTATAGTTCTAAACTTGCATATGCTGCCATATTCCTTTTTATACTAATCTTAACATCTATCTCCGTCACAAACTGATATCATTCCTCGATAATAGTAAAGCCGTTCAAGTTGGGGTATTCTATTTACCTCTCAGACCTTGATCGACAACATTCTTACGTTAGAACAGATATAAGTCTGTATTCTAATCCCTTATTACTTATAATATTCATCAAATCGTATTTCCTTGTTTTACTTTGGAATACGATTCTATAACATCATATTCATCCTTTGAAATCTTCGTTGTTTATTATTTTATTTTATTTTACATTTACTCTTCGCTTAAATTTCATTCCATCGTTCTATTTATAACTTCTTAAATTAAAAGGGTAATTAATCTCATAAATCTTGATTAATTTATTTCTAAACTGTTTTCATTAGATTAACTAAAATCCAATTAATCTAATAATCATTTTCCCAAATAACAGTTGATCAAATCAACTTCATTCCATCAGTAAATTCTTTAACTGATTTGGATTACTCCTCAACATTAGATTAATATAATTAATCTAATAATATTTCTGAATATACTTATCTTAAATATAATTATCCAAATATTAATCATAGGATAATTTCTGCTTTATAGACTGATTTAAAATATCAACAAATCGTTTTTATTTATTTTATAAAAACAAACTCTAAATACTGGTTTATACTAGAACGTCTATTATAGATTTAAACTTCGCTTTAATTATAAAAATATAATTTTTATAATTAACTTCGTTGATTTGCCTGACGGTCAAATCAACTTCTTATCAAACCGATGGGTTTACGGTCGACTGTTATCACTTTCTACATCGATATTGTTTATTTGTTTATCGAAACAGATGTTGAATTTCCGTTCAACATCAATTATGTAATTCGGGTTCAAACATTGCATACAAAACAAACAGTACCTATAAATATCGAGGAATCCGGTCGGATTCCTCCAACCGGTTTCCGCATCCACAGATGTCAGTCAACACAATTTACACTAACTCTATACTAGGGGATATTCTAATCGATGGAATCAGTGTTCAACCGATGATGTGTACATATGTAACAGTATATAATATCCAACCAAATTTATTGTAATCTACCTAATCGACCATCACACAGCATTCAAACAACATTAAAATATAATTAAAATATTTTAAAATAGATCAGAGTAGTGAATTTACTCACCTTGGCGCGTTAACCATTAGATAACGATTTGCGTCAGTACACCGGATCAGTCGTTACGATTTCAACAGTTCCGGTCGCGTTCCATTTGCCAATATCATTTCTCAGTGCCTCCTTCCCGATCAATTCTCTTGTTGTTCCAATCCATGCTTAATCATGTATGTTTCTTCTGCCATGATTTCAAAACTTCTCCTGTATATTCATTCTATTTCGAACACCTCTTCCCGTCTTTATTTCTTGCACTCGCTGACCCCTGTACCGCGCCTCCTTCAACACACAACCGCTTGAGTACATTAATGTACCCAACGCCACCCATTTTGCTCCCAAACTCGGGTACTACCGCTTCTCTCTCCTCGCCTAACACAAACCGTTGCACTGAACTACCCAATACATCATGCAACATGCCAAATTTTCGCTATTGTTTGCTCACCCCCGCTTCTCGACGCCTCCGGTCCCGCTTTCAACCCCCCTGGACTCATCGTGACTTTGTCGTGACCTCCATCCTTCCATCGTCCAAGCGCCGAACCCATTCGCCACAAAACTTTCACCTGACTTCACTGCTACTTCTCACATTTTATATATATATATATATATATATATATATATATTTAAACTTCTCATTTTCTCCTATTTGATAACCATACAGGCTATGTCCTTCATTTCGCAATACTTGCTTCAAACCACCGCGCACTTCAAGGATTTAATTGGGTTATAGCAGCTCCCCTTATATTATATATGCAAAGAACCTCGCATGCTCCTATAACTACACTTCCCCCATGATTTCACGGTTCTTCCCAAACACATGCGAACTAAATTTTCATGCTACCACATCACCGTGAACTTCTCAAACCAAATGAACCGGTCAAGTTTCTCTCCATTTGTACCCACACACTACTCCACTCTCTACTCTTACGTGTGCATGACATGCACTGTCAGCTCGTGCCCCCTCATTAGTGAAATACCAAACCCCAAAGCTGCTGCACCTTCCACGTCTTCAACACTTTCTCCATGTCATCCTAGTGCTTGCGTCACTCACCATATTATTGTATTGCCACAACTTTGCAAACCCCATCCCTTTCACCATTTAGACCCCAAACTCCAACGTCAAAAGCATGAATTAATGCATGTTACTTCTCTCCTTTTGTACGCCATCCACTTCCCAAATACTTCCAGTAAACATGCAATACATTCCCACGTGAGCTTCATAAACCCATGCAATCTCGGCCTTAGTACCCTTAGCAGCAACTCAAAGTCTTGCTTCTTTCCTTTCCCTCTCTTCTACTGCTCATATATCCTCCTACCCAATCTTCTCTCTGCGCTCATAACAAATCAGTCCCTCTTCTGCATGCGCCAGCATGTTTTGTTTCCATGCACACAGCTCGCTCCTCTGCAAGTCCATCTACCCCTATTCCTTGCTTCTTGCTCTCGCACTCTCTCCTTTTACGCATTTCCTTCTCCAAACGTTTGCGTCGAAACTGATGAACCCATGCTTGGAAACAGCAAATCCTACTCCTCACGTATAGATCACAACACCGGCTCCTGAAGGATAGCATACAGCATGCCGCCAGCTTCTCCTTGCTACCGATCCAACCACCGCGACTCGCTTGTTCCCAAGAACATTCCCTCCGGCCTTCTTAGACAACTGCCTCGCCTCAAAATGATTTTTCGTTACTGGAGTTTGGGTTTTTAAATGGGTTCTTCTTGTTTTGCTTGGCTGAAGGGACGAACGGAGTCGCTTTTTAGTTTTAGAAAAGAAGCATAAGAAGTAGTAAGGAGTGTTCAGATCTGATTTAGACGAGAACGAAGGGAGACTGCAGTGTGTATTTATAATGTTGGAATTCTTCATGGTTAAGTAATAGAGTATATAGGGTGGACTGCGTAGGTATATGGGTTTTGGTTTGCTTAAGTTCAAAGCAATAGGGTAGATGGTCGTACAGGGGTATGGCTCGTTCCTTATTTAATTGCCTACGTGATGTCTCAGCTAGGTAGGACAATGGTTCATTAAATTTGATAAGGACTCAAAGCATGTTCTTTGTTAAAGTATATGTATAAAGGACAACTCGTTTTCTTCATAGGTATGATTTAGTATCCAAAATAGGTGGTTGGTTTCAAACGCAAGGAATTAGATTTGATTTTTTTTTAGAAACAAAGTTAAACGTATCCTGCTGCGGCAATTTCGGTTCATCTACGGACTGCTCTGTACAGAGACAAAATTATGGTCGTGCTCAACAAGGTGTCACGGTCCCAAAAATATAATAATACCAGTAGATTGACCCATATTTTGAAATCCCGAAATACCGATACAGGGTGCATAATACTCCAAATAAAAAGTTGCATATTTAATTAATTAAAAATTTCAGAAAAAAATTAAAAATTAAATTATCGCTGCGCCTCAAAAGAACCTTATTCAAATTTGCGACCGGTATCAAGTTATATTCAAATAACCGTTACGGTCGATATACGATTTTGCAACGACTTTTTGAATATTTGATTTGGACATATCTTGCAATCTATACGACAAAATCTTGGTTTTTCACTTCTGTTAGAAATATACAGTTCAACAGATTCCGACGTTTCTCGTTTTGAAGAAATCCGATTCAAAACGAGTCCGGTACACTCAGTCGAAGTTCAGAACGTTAATTTACGAACTGCAGAGTCGTTCTGAGCTCGATTAAAATTAATATATATTTATATACGTTCAACTTCGTTTTAATTTATATATAAATCCATTTATATTCTGAATTCAATATTTAAACTATTTTAAATATTCAAATTCAAACCGTTCAAAATGCGGGACGTTACAGTCCTTCCCCCTTAAAATAATTTCGTCCTCGAAATTGCTAAGATGGGGAAAATGCTACAATCTCTATTATAAATAGGTTTAAAATGTTTTTGGCTTACTTCATAATTTCAGTTTCAACTGAACTGGTTATTTCAAATTAAAATATTAATTCTCTTTTTACTAACGAATATTTTCAATAACTCTAAAAATTTCTAACATTTTTAATTCTCGTGATATTCCGTCAGCATCCACTCTGCATGGCTCAATTTGCACTACTACTCTTCGCCCTCTCTCGGCATCCTCCAATTCATAAGAAAATAAAACTGCTAAGCGGCTTGCCAACAGACTCGTAAAACTCACGCTCATATATAAACATGTACCCTTTGTTGGGCATTTTAACTCTGCCACCTCCATTTGTTGTCCAATCAGCATCTACCCATGCATTCCAATATTGATCTCCAATCAACTTATCATCAATTCCAATCGTTCGCTTATAGACAAGCCCAAATCCATTTCAAAATTAAAGTTCCATTCTCGATTCCAACCCCTTTCCCTCAATCCAATTCCATTCCAGATTATTTCTGGTCTAATCGAATTTTACTTCCATATTATTTTTCAACCAATTCAATTTCCACTTGGCTGGTTTCAGTTAAATTCCTTTTGCTTTCACAAACTTTATTTAACCTATTTTAGTTAAATTTTGAATTTTTTTATTTACCCTTACTAGATTAATTTATTTAAATTTCAGAATTTAAATCCTTGGGTTTTTATTTCCAATCAGTTGAAATCATATATACATAACAATTCAAAACATTTAAATTTCTGGCACTTGTTTCTCAAAATAATACAAAACAAAATCTTTGGTAGTAATCCGTCACTTAGAATCTCGAAAATGAACACCGATGAT
Organism: Allium sativum; assembly: GCA_030737875.1. NCBI lineage: Eukaryota > Viridiplantae > Streptophyta > Magnoliopsida > Asparagales > Amaryllidaceae > Allium > Allium sativum. The sequence goes on from CM060922.1 coordinate 240,390,831, forward strand.
GTCCGGATCACCATCGGAATTTATTTCCCAGCCATCGAAGTGAGTTCAATACTGTATTACTTTCAAAACTCATTTTTAACAATTTATTTTGAAATTTCATCAAAATATTCTTTTCAAAATGCTTGGAAAAACATCTTTGAACTCACCCAGGATCTTAAAATTTCATATATTTAATTCAAATTCAATTTCAATTTCAATTCCTTTTCAAGTTTCCAGAGTTTTAACTCAATTCTGGTTTCAAATTCAGATTTAATTCATCTGATTTTGCATATTATACTTGTATAATATTTCGATTGGTTATTTATATAACCAACTCCATTATAAATCTTATTTGATCATAATAATGATCACACAATGATATCAAGATACATACTTCTTTTTATATCAAAATATATTTTGGGTAAAATTATTTTATTTACCCTCTTTTTCAAAACATACTGTGTCGAATTACTCTATCCAAGCGTTTATAAATCCCCATCGACCTCGTCAGCTAAACGGGTCGACCTGAAATTTATATACCACTCACCAGATCAATCAACACAATATAAAACGGTTTTTATATTGATTTACAAATACGCGCTCATATACTTATACACTCAACTCAATCTAGAGTATCACTAACTCCATCTCTATTGAGTTATGCCACAGAGCCAAGGTAATCACTTAACCTTCTGCTCTGATTCGAATTTGTAATGGCGGGGATTTTCAACCCAGAAAATCAACATAAATCACACTGTTGACTATTCAAGTATCGAAAATACCGGTCATTAATAGAAGAATTTAGAGGATGAGGTAGAAAAGATAGAACTAATAGAATAGAAGAAGAAGAACACACTGAACAGAATCAGAGTAAACACGAATCTCACAGCGGAATAATAATTTTTATTATATAACAAGTTTGAAATACAAATCAGAGTTTGTATACATACCATATCAGAGTATAATACATGGTATACATCACAGCGTAAATAATCTCTAATAACTAATAGTGAAGCCACCTACTTTTAGCTTCTCCAAGTGAATCTGCAAAGCCTGAAACACTTGACTGCCCGTACAAATTTGGGCACCCAAGAGTTTAGAGAAAACACAAAATAAACTCTGGGTCAGTCATGGGACTGGTATGACTAAATTCCAACCATACTGTTTAACTTTAAAAATCCTTACTATAAAATATCTTTGATATCAAATCCAGTGATATTATGATAATGTCTAAGCAAATAAATATCCAAGTAGCAGAACGCTTGCATCTCACGTTCTACATATATATAGTATAAAATCATAAACCGTAGGGCGCTTATCGGAGAATGGATTCCAACAGACAAGGTATGGGAGCACCTTCTGATTAGTGTACTCTAGAGGGGATACACTCAGGGTTCAACAAGAACGTCTTGCAACCCGGCCACACATGACCGCTCACTCATTTAGCTTGAGTGTCGTGAATATATTGCCACCACGGTTGTAGGCCATCCAACCGTCATCCGAAGATACAAAATCGAAAAGAAGTATAAATATGAATTTTCTCTAGATCGGTGACAATACACCCTGCTTGGGGATGACCCAACTAGCCATGCTGCCTAGCCCAACTTCTGTCATTCCCGGTTGTGAGGCTAGAGGCTACGTCTATCTTCAGAACATCTGATCACTATTCACTTTGAATGCCACATCGTCAAACCCGTCAATTCACTAATCGATTCCCAAACATATTACGGGTATAAAGAGCTAAGAGGAACGAATTCCTCCGCCACCATACGTAATACCTTTAAGAGATCAACCGTACGTGATTTACTAGGTATACTCTGTCAGACACTCGTCCATACAAGTTGTCCTGGGACTGGGCAAACATAAACCATTATTCTGGATCTGGACGACCTTTGCATTTAACTCTGTCTTCAATTATCTTCAGCATATCTAATTTGCAGCGCTTATGCCTATACGGAGTGGTTTTCATATAACATATCCCACCGGTCTCTCCGTATTGACAACGATGGTCAAACACTTCGATAGTCGGTTATTTAACTATCGAAGTAAAAACAACACTCATTCAATGTACAACTAACATCCCACAATCACGGGCACTTTTTAAATTTTAACATTCGACTTTATTATTCGAATTCCCATATCTTACCAGATATTTCTCAAATCCCATTTTAGCCTTTTTACTCTTCTTGGAAAACATTTCCAGTTATTAAAACTCTTATTCTCTCACGTTCAGAAACATACGTTATTAACGTTCAAAACATTTCCATTCTTATCATGTTCATTATTTAAATACTTGGATAATCTTCCCTATCAACATTGGAAAATTAATTCCAATTTCATTATAAATCGGCCTATTGTTTCTTTTTAAAACATTATTCACTTTAAAACGTGAATATCATCCCTATCATAGAAATCTGAATACCTTTATCAATTAACTTTTATTCAAGTAATAATTACACTTATCTCGTTTACCGAGATCTCTTTCATACTTTATATTCCCAATTCACTTTATAAACTCTGTTCTCTAAGACAACTTCTTATCAAATAGATATCGAGTTTATAACTATATACTGATTCCTATCCTGTCAACATTTAATTGTTTAAAAACTAAATGTTAATTATCCTATCAAATTATAATCCCTAAAAATAGTTTACTTTTAATACTTTCGACATCATCGAATCCTAGTTCCAAATCTAATGGTTTAATTCTAATCACATTTCGAACATCGAAATGTTGTCATCGTTTTCTAACACGATTCTCCAATTCTCTTTCCAAAACTGATTCTTATATTTCTTACGACATCGTTATTTATCACTTTCGAATAAGTGGATTTCAACTATACTGCTTCATTTCCTAGGAAGTGCTGCCATATATAAAAGTCACGCTTAAGTCTATTCAACAACATTTAATTTGTCGCTATAGTTTTAAACTTGTCATACGCTGTAATACTCTCCTTTATAACTAATCTTGACATAACAGTCACACTTACCTTATCAGCAGCGTTATTTTATCGCTATAGTTCTAACTTGTCATACGCTGTAATACTCTCCTTTATAACTAATCTTGACATAACAGTCACACTTACCTTATCAGCAGCGTTATTTTATCGCTATAGTTCTAAACTTGCATATGCTGCCATATTCCTTTTTATACTAATCTTAACATCTATCTCCGTCACAAACTGATATCATTCCTCGATAATAGTAAAGCCGTTCAAGTTGGGGTATTCTATTTACCTCTCAGACCTTGATCGACAACAGTCTTACGTTAGAACAGATATAAGTCTGTATTCTAATCCCTTATTACTTATAATATTCATCAAATCGTATTTCCTTGTTTTACTTTGGAATACGATTCTATAACATCATATTCATCCTTTGAAATCTTCGTTGTTTATTATTTTATTTTATTTTACATTTACTCTTCGCTTAAATTTCATTCCATCGTTCTATTTATAACTTCTTAAATTAAAAGGGTAATTAATCTCATAAATCTTGATTAATTTATTTCTAAACTGTTTTCATTAGATTAACTAAAATCCAATTAATCTAATAATCATTTTCCCAAATAACAGTTGATCAAATCAACTTCATTCCATCAGTAAATTCTTTAACTGATTTGGATTACTCCTCAACATTAGATTAATATAATTAATCTAATAATATTTCTGAATATACTTATCTTAAATATAATTATCCAAATATTAATCATAGGATAATTTCTGCTTTATAGACTGATTTAAAATATCAACAAATCGTTTTTATTTATTTTATAAAAACAAACTCTAAATACTGGTTTATACTAGAACGTCTATTATAGATTTAAACTTCGCTTTAATTATAAAAATATAATTTTTATAATTAACTTCGTTGATTTGCCTGACGGTCAAATCAACTTCTTATCAAACCGATGGGTTTACGGTCGACTGTTATCACTTTCTACATCGATATTGTTTATTTGTTTATCGAAACAGATGTTGAATTTCCGTTCAACATCAATTATGTAATTCGGGTTCAAACATTGCATACAAAACAAACAGTACCTATAAATATCGAGGAATCCGGTCGGATTCCTCCAACCGGTTTCCGCATCCACAGATGTCAGTCAACACAATTTACACTAACTCTATACTAGGGGATATTCTAATCGATGGAATCAGTGTTCAACCGATGATGTGTACATATGTAACAGTATATAATATCCAACCAAATTTATTGTAATCTACCTAATCGACCATCACACAGCATTCAAACAACATTAAAATATAATTAAAATATTTTAAAATAGATCAGAGTAGTGAATTTACTCACCTTGGCGCGTTAACCATTAGATAACGATTTGCGTCAGTACACCGGATCAGTCGTTACGATTTCAACAGTTCCGGTCGCGTTCCATTTGCCAATATCATTTCTCAGTGCCTCCTTCCCGATCAATTCTCTTGTTGTTCCAATCCATGCTTAATCATGTATGTTTCTTCTGCCATGATTTCAAAACTTCTCCTGTATATTCATTCTATTTCGAACACCTCTTCCCGTCTTTATTTCTTGCACTCGCTGACCCCTGTACCGCGCCTCCTTCAACACACAACCGCTTGAGTACATTAATGTACCCAACGCCACCCATTTTGCTCCCAAACTCGGGTACTACCGCTTCTCTCTCCTCGCCTAACACAAACCGTTGCACTGAACTACCCAATACATCATGCAACATGCCAAATTTTCGCTATTGTTTGCTCACCCCCGCTTCTCGACGCCTCCGGTCCCGCTTTCAACCCCCTGGACTCATCGTGACTTTGCCGTGACCTCCATCCTTCCATCGTCCAAGCGCCGAACCCATTCGCCACAAAACTTTCACCTGACTTCACTGCTACTTCTCGCATTATATATATATATATATATATACTTCTCATTTTCTCCTATTTGATAACCATACAGGCTATGTCCTTCATTTCGCAATACTTGCTTCAAACCACCGCGCACTTCAAGGATCTAATTGGGTTATAGCAGCTCCCCTTATATTATATATGCAAAGAACCTCGCATGCTCCTATAACTACACTTCCCCCATGATTTCACGGTTCTTCCCAAACACATGCGAACTAAATTTTCATGCTACCACATCACCGTGAACTCCTCAAACCAAATGAACCGGTCAAGTTTCTCTCCATTTGTACCCACACACTACTCCACTCTCTACTCTTACGTGTGCATGACATGCACTGTCAGCTCGTGCCCCCTCATTAGTGAAATACCAAACCCCAAAGCTGCTGCACCTTCCACGTCTTCAACACTTTCTCCATGTCATCCTGGTGCTTGCGTCACTCACCATATTATTGTATTGCCACAACTTTGCAAACCCCATCCCTTTCACCATTTAGACCCCAAACTCCAACGTCAAAAGCATGAATTAATGCATGTTACTTCTCTCCTTTTGTACGCCATCCACTTCCCAAATACTTCCAGTAAACATGCAATACATTCCCACGTGAGCTTCATAAACCCATGCAATCTCGGCCTCAGTACCCTTAGCAGCAACTCAAAGTCTTGCTTCTTTCCTTTCCTCTCTTCTACTGTTCATATATCCTCCTACCCAATCTTCTCTCTGCGCTCATAACAAATCAGTCCCTCTTCTGCATGCGCCAGCATGTTTTGTTTCCATGCACACAGCTCGCTCCTCTGCAAGTCCATCTACCCCTATTCCTTGCTTCTTGCTCTCGCACTCTCTCCTTTTACGCATTTCCTTCTCCAAACATTTGCGTCGAAACTGATGAACCCATGCTTGGAAACAGCAAATCCTACTCCTCACGTGTAGATCACAGCACCAGCTCCTGAAGGATAGCATACATCATGCCGCCAGCTTCACCTTGCTACCGATCCAACCACCGCGTCTCGCTTGTTCCCAAGAACATTCCCTCCGGCCTTCTTAGACAACTGCCTCGCCTCAAAATGATTTTTAGTTACTGGAGTTTGGGTTTTTAAACGGGTTCTTTTTGTTTTGTTTGGCTGAAGGGACGAACGGAGTCGGTTTTTAGTTTTAGAAAAGAAGCATAAGAAATAGTAAGGAGTGTTCAGATCTGATTTAGACGAGAACGAAGGGAGACTGCAGTGTGTATTTATAATGTTGGAATTCTTCATGGTTAAGTAATAGAGTATGTAGGGTGGACTGCGTAGGTATATGGGTTTTGGTTTGCTTAAGTTCAAAGCAATAGGGTAGATGGTCGTATAGGGGTATGGCTCGTTCCTTATTTAATTGCCTACGTGATGTCTCAGCTAGGTAGGAGAATGGTTCATTAAATTTGATAAGGACTCAAAGCATGTTCTTTTTTAAAGTATATGTATAAAGGACAGCTCGTTTTCTTCATAGGTATGATTTAGTATCCAAAATAGGTGGTTGGTTTCAAACGCAAGGAATTAGATTTGATTTTTTTTTTAGAAACAAAGTTAAACATATCCTGCTGCGGCAATTTTGGTTCATCTACGGACTGCTATGTACAGAGAAAAAATTATGGTCGTGCTCAACAAGGTGTCACGGTCCCAAAAATATAATAATACCAGTAGATTGACCCATATTTTGAAATCCCGAAATACCGATACAGGGTGCACAATACTCCAAATAAAAAGTTGCATATTTAATTAATTAAAAATTTCAGAAAATTTTTAAAAATTAAATTATCGCTGCGCCTCAAAAGAACCTTATTCAAATTTGCGACCGGTATCAAGTTATATTCAAATAACCGTTACGGTCATTATACGATTTTACAGCGACTTTTTGAATATTTGATTTGGACATATCTTGCAATCTATACAACAAAATCTTGGTTTTTCACTTCTGTTAGAAATATACAGTTCAACAGATTCCGATGTTTCTCGTTTCGAAGAAATCCGATTCAAAACGAGTCCGGTACACTCAGTCGAAGTTCAGAACGTTAATTTACGAACTGCAGGGTCGTTCTGAGCTCGATTAAAATTAATATATATTTATATACGTTCAACTTTGTTTTAATTTATATATAAATCCATTTATATTCTGAATTCAATATTTAAACTATTTTAAATATTCAAATTCAAACCGTTCAAAATGCAGGACGTTACAGAATTTTTATTATCTGTCAAATATAAAAATCATATTTTTCCACTGCCTTCATGATAATAAAATTCAAAACTTTATTATTTAAAAATCATTTCTTTTCTACTTTGAACATCTCGCCTTTCCACTACTAAAAATCTAACCTTTCTATATTATAAAAATCGAACTCTTACTACTCTACTGAAGTAAAAATCATATTTTTACTATTCTAACAAATATAAAAATCATACCTTTCTCTACGAAAAAAATTATACCTTTTTCTTCTAATACAAAAATTGAATTTTTTTTCTAATTTAAATAAACTAATTACTTCAAAATAAATAAATAAAGTAAAACACTTACTTTGATTCTCGTTTTCTGAGTAGTAGAGGGGTATAACGGCGGGTTTGGAGATTTGAGGGGGTTTTCATTGTCGGAGGGATGGTCTAAGGGGAGGCTAAGGTGCGCAGGGGGTAGCGGCGGTCTCAGGGGGTGGTACTGGCGGTTGCGTTGAACTAGGGATGTGGGGGTTTTTGGGTTCGCGGTGGGCTTCACGAGGAGGGGAAGAGAAAAAAACGGAGGAAGAGCAGAAGAAGAAAGGAGGGCACGTCGGGTTGGGGGGCGGTGGCGCCCGCCATAAGGCGGCGGCGAATAATCTTGGGGGGTGGCGTGAATCGCGATCCCCCCATTTTTCTTTTTCTTTTTCTTTTTAATTTTCTAAAGAATAACGGGGTAGGGAGGGGTCAAAGGAAATTATATATAATATATTTTATTATTAATTAATTCTTAAAATTAGGGTTTTAGCTAGAAGGAAATGCATGCCCTCCCTGAGGTCCTCTCCCGTTTCTGGTTCACAACCGAGGTGTGAGGCTCGCGAATCAACGCTACATAAAGCTATGCCACACAGGCTATGCTTTGATCATCAACCAAAAGACTCTGCTTTTCAACAGAAGACTTAATCATTTGCATCCTAGCATGCCACATAGGAAAACCACTCCATGCAACTGATATCCATCAATCCCACAGAATGATATCCAATGTCAGACACACAGTCCACTTACCAGTTCGTTCTGGGTCTGAACGAAACCGGAGGCACCTAGTACCCCGCATATCCATCGATCACCAAGTACGTCTGGACGATTACCAACTGGTTCCCTCCTCTTGGCTGTACAGCCCAATCAAGATCATCAGTAATCACCCAAATGACGTGAAGACATCCGGTCTTCAACCACTGTCTTCATCTTCGACATATCGTCGTATTAGTTATTCAGAATGGGATAAACCCGGTCTTTCCGAATAACTCGCGTATATAATAAACAAGTGTTACAAAAACACAACATACGCCTCATTCCAATTCATCAGTCACTAACCGTAAATCAACAAGAGAATAATTCCCCAAATATTAACCCTGAAGGCTGAAACCAACATAGATTAATACCCAAGAAACCATTCCGCTTAGCTGACCTACAGTTAGTTTCTAAATTTCACATTCTTAGGGAAAGGTTCCCATTAATTTTATCAAAGATAAATTCTTTTAAATTTATTTTTTAATCTTCCTTTGAATATCACTTCAGACTAGTCGGGTTAGAGGGGATGCTCTGATACCACGATGAGACGACCCGAAATCCCCCTTACGGGATATCACGGATTGAATTGAGGAAAAACCACAAAAGAACGCAAACAAAAGAACATTTCATTTTATATTACAACAATTCCATCAAAATACAAGAATATACAGAGTATAAATCAATATTACACATCATAAATTATCAGAGATTTAAATACATTACTGCAGTGGAAAAATAATGCAAAAACACAACTGAAAGGAATATGCGGATACAGAGCTTTCCGAGTATAATTCTAGCTGTAAACCAGGATCCTGTGAATATAAACCTGCAAAACAAAAACTACTAGTTGCCCGTGTCAAAATAAGGCCACCCAGAGTTTAGGTTAAAACAATAAACTCCTTGTCAGTCATGTGACTGGTGTGAGAACTAAAACAGTTATTAATCTTTATTTTAAAGTTAGGTAAATCAAGGGACCACGCCGTATAATATGGAACGGGTTTCCTCCCAAGAACACCAGTGCATAAAACAACAGCGAATGCTAAATAAAGAAAAATGAAACTGTTATAAGACCCAAGTCCCATCACACAATGCAACGCAAGCCTGAGGATAGGGTTTTTAACTTCTAATAGCCAAAGAATGCTTAACACGCTAAATTTCATGTTTTTTATTCTTAATCAGACTCCAACCGTAAATAGTAAGAGAACGATTCCCTAAGTATTAACCCCGAAGGCCAAAACAAACATCAAACTAATACCCAGAAAACCACCCATCTTAGCTCGTTTCCAGTTAGTTTCTGATTTTATATACAATCATAAATATCAATCATAGGCGACATGAGCGTCCCATGCCACTATGTCGCCATATATAAGTTTACAATTAAAACCGCACAAGTCACGTACTGGAAGTTGAATTTCCATCTGTGAAACGAGGCAAAAGATTGTCCTCTACCGATTCGAGACAATCATGTCCATGTCTCAGGGTCAGAGCGCATCGCCCTTGGAGCGACAGGGCCGGTCCCCGATGTGGATTAAAATTCCTGAACACTACGTTTCCCCGCCCTTTGGGGCGTAAATGAGCCAACAAATGAATCCATCGGCTTCGCATAGTCACCGATATATCTGAGGCGCCTTGCAACAGCATCAACCACATAAGTCAAACTCGTCAGGGCATGTAAAACCACTGACGCCACTTTTAGCTAGAAGGAAACGCATGCCCTCCCTAAGGTCCTCTCCCGTTTCTGGTTCACAACCTGGGTGTGAGGCTCGCGAATCAACGCTACATAAAGCTATGCCACACAGGCTATGCTTTGATCATCAACCACAAGATTCTGCTTTTCAACAGAAGACTTGATCATTTTCATCTTAGCATGCCATACAGGCAAACCACTCCATGCAACCGATATCCATCAATCCCACAGAATGATATCCAATGTCAGACACACAGTCCATTTACTAGTTCGTTCTAGGTCTGAACAAAACCGGAGGCACCTAGTACCCCGCATATCCATCGATCTCCCAGTACGTCTGGATGATTACCAACTGATTCCCTCCTCTTGGGTGTATGGCCCAATCAAGATCATCAGTAATCACCCAAACGACGTGAAGACCTCTGGTCTTCAACCACCGTCTTCATTTTCGACATATCGTCGTATCAGTTATTCAGAATAGAATAAACCCGGTCTTTCCGAATAACTCGCGTATATAATTAACAAGTGTTACACAAACACAACATACGCCTCATTCCAATCCATCAGTCACTAACCATAAATCAACAAGAGAATAATTCCCCAAAAATTAACCCCGAAGGCCGAAACCAACATCAGATCAATACCCAAGAAACCATTATGCTTAGCCAACCTACAGTTAGTTTCTAAATTTCACATTCTAAGGGAAAAGTTCCCAATAATTTTATCAAAGATAAATTCTTTTAAATTTATTCTTTAATCATCCTTTGAATATCACTTCAAACTAGTCGGGATTAGCGAACCACTCCGAAGTAATTATTTATTTTAATTTCCCAATCCCAACCTATTCATCTCATGAAGTAAAACTGGTAATACTTCATATCTAACACCACAGTGTTATCGGTAAATTCAATTACCATTTCACGTTCAGATCTTATTAAAGATTTAACTATCACCTGGAGAAAAACTGGTGATACTCCCTTGTCGATCATTTCAATCTAATTAGAGATTCATTAAAAGTCCACTTAGTTTTAATCTCTGATTGGGTTAAAGAACCAGTGTCATTTAAAACACGGTTCACGATAAACCCAAAATCGCATTCCATTCTATCAGCCTCTTAACCGTAAAATAGCAAGTGAGCAATTCCCTAAATATTAACCTCGAAGGCCGAAACCAACATCAGATCAATACCCAAGAAACCATTCAACTTAACTAATCTCCAGTTAGTTTCTGATTTTCTTAACTCCGTTGGGTCTAAGAATAATATTATTGAAGATACTGTTCACGACAACCCAAAATCACATTCCATTAATTATCGGGTTAAAGAACAAATGTTATTCAAAACACCGTTCACGATAAACCCAAAAATCAATTTTAGTCAATTCCAATTAAATATTATTTAATTGGTACACTTCATTAAATCTAAATAAAAAGATTTAATCTTTTTCTCAACTGGGTTTAAGAACAGTGTTAATGAAGACACCATTCACGACAAACCCAAATCACATTTGATATTAAATACAAGGCTCTGAATAGAAAATATATCGACTTATATTCAATATCAAATTCTACGACCAATAAATATCGTATTGGAAATAACGATATAAATATATCTTTGAAATTCTCTTAACCATATCTGTATAATCACGAAATCCAACATCGAAATATTCCAAAGACAATTTCGATTCAAATCCATTCCAATTCAATTATTGGAAATTCTAGTTTCTTTTAAAACCATTTCTAATCCAATTTATTTATATAAAAATAAATAAATTACTATTCTAATTCAAAATTAGTTCATTTCGATAAAAATCTATTTTTATCTTTTCAAATATGGAGTTTTTCATCCCAATTCTTCACAAATCATTTCTTATGATTTTACACAAATTATTACTATTTTTAATAATTTTATCAAGGCCCGTACAGTCGATTTCCATCAACGGCCATCGAACTTCACTTACAGCGACCTTTTCCAAATTTGATTTGGGCATAATTCCAAATCCAACCGTTAGATTTCAAATTTCTAATATTCGTTAGAAAGCTCTTTTCGATACGAACCAACGGTTCCGATTTTAGGAGAATCCGACGGTCGGATCTCCCGTAACGTCAATTCGAAGTCAATAGTCGAAATTCGCGAACTGCCGCAGCGCGGCGCGGCGCGTTTTATTCAGGCCATTATATATATAATATATATTATGTTGATTTCCTTTCAAAACGTATTTTATAAATCATTTAAATTCGTTTTCAAAACGATTTCAACTTCCTTTTCCAATTCAAATCAAAATTGAATCTTTCCTATATAAATTCGTTTTAAATTCATTTCCACTCGATTTCAATTCAAATCGGTTTCAATTCAAATCAATTTCAGTTCAATTTCAATACGTTTTAAATTCATTTCAAAACGATTTCAATTCTATTTCAATCTAATTTGAATTTCAATTCTTTTCAATTTAATTCGAATTTCAATTCTTTTCAATTTAATTCGAATTTCAATTTATTTCAATTTACTTCGAATTTCAATTTATTTCAATTTAATTCGAATTTCAATTCTATTCAGTTTAATTCGAATTTCAAGTCATTTCAGTTTAATTCGAATTTCAATTCATTTCAATTTAATTCGAATTTCAATTTATTTCAAAATATCAGATTTTGAAATCACTTTTGATATTCATTGAAAAAGGAATAAAATTGATACACATATCGTTCACGTCAAAATGGCGCAAATCTAATCAACACGGCTTCATATATTTCTATTTTAAAACATTTCTATTTCAAATATTTCTATTTCAAATATTTCTATTTCAAATATTTCTATTTTAAATATTTCTTTTTCAAATATTTCTGTTTCAAAACTGGAATGAGGCCCAATCAATTACCAAAGATTTTATTTCTATGGATTTCCATACAACGCATGTATATATCAACAATGACAAATAATCAACCATCATCCAAAGTGCATTCTACACTGTATAAGCATCAAATATAAATATTTAACGCTTATAACAGTCTGTCAATCAATCGATCGACATACAACTAATTATTGGGATTAGTGTATGTCATATATCATCCCAATACCCGTGTGGGGTTTCAAACAATCAAACACAGATTCTATTTGTGTAGTTGGGCGATGTGTAAAATTTATCGTTCCAATCGATATCCATCAAATGTGTGTATATAAACAAATCATTCGATTTGTTTACATTAATTTATTTCATTTCATATACACGTTAAAAATTCTATTTTAATTATAAAATATTTTTAACTATATAAATATTTTATTTCATTTCACAACACATTACACAATCAACTACACATCAAAATCAAACAAACAAGCATACAAGTCGTCCATGGTCTGTGGACGACGGGTGTTGGGTGCTACTAAACACCATTTGCATCCTGGTATATACTTTTAACTAGAAATTTAAATTAAAGGTGAGGAGTTCTCACCGAATAGCTAAACCAAACGCCACGACTCTTCTTATGTAGGAAACCTTCGTCGTGCTTGCCTTTCGTCACTTTCGTTGCCCGCATTCACTACATATATAAAAATCACATTTGATATTGTTACTATATAGATAAAAATTCTATTTTTACACCGCTGTTCATATAATAAAGATTATATTTTTATCACGCTATTCTCTATATAAAAATTATATTTTTATTTATATAATGATCGTATTTTTATATCACGGCTTCATATGTAAAAATCACTCCTTTACAACACTACTTCCACGATAAAAATTATATTTTTGTCTTGCTAGCAATATAATAAAAATTATATTTTTATTACTCTACCTGAATAAAAATCATATTTTTATATCTCCTACATAATAAAGATCGAATTTTTATTGTCTATAAAATATAAAAATCATATTTTTCCACTGCCTTCATGACAATAAAAATCAAAACTTTATTATTTAAAAATCATTTCTTTTCTACTTTGAACATCCCGCCTTTCCACTACTAAAAATCTAACCTTTCTATATTATTAAAATCGAACTCTTACTACTCTACTTAAATAAAAATCATATTTTTACTGTTCTAACAAATATAAAAATCATACCTTTCCCTACAAATAAAATTATACTTTTTTCTTCTAATACAAAAACTGAATTTTTTTTCTAATTTAAATAAACTAATTACTTCGAAATAAATAAATAAAGTAAAACCCTTACTTTGATTCTCATTTTCTGAGTAGTATAGGGGTCTAACGGTGGGTTTGGGGATTAGAGGGGGGTTTCATTGTCAGAGGGATGGTCTAAGGGGAGGCTGAGGCGCGCAGGGGGTAGTGGCGGTCTCAGGGGGTGGTACTGGCGGTTGCGTTGAACTAGGGCTGTGGGGGTTTTTGGGTTCGCGGTGGGCTTCACGAGGAGGGGAAGAGAGGAGAACGGAGGAAGAGGAGAAGAAGAAAGGAGGGCAAGTCGAGTGATGAGGCGGTGGCGCCCGCCATAAGGCGGCGGCGAATAATCTGGGGGGGAGGCGGCGGCGTGAATCGCGATCCCCCCCCCACCCCCCCCCCCCCCCCCCCGCCATTTTTCTTTTTCTTTTTTTTTAAATTTTCTGAAGAATACGGGTAGGGAGGGGTAAAAGGAAATTACATATAATATATTTTATTATTAATTCTTAAAATTAGGGTTTTAGCTAGAAGGAAACGCATGCCCTCCCTGAGGTCCTCTCCCGTTTCTGGTTCACAACCGGGGTGTGAGGCTCGCGAATCAACGCTACACAAAGCTATGCCACACAGGCTATGTTTTGATCATCAACCACAAGACTCTGCTTTTCAACAGAAGAATTGATCATTTGCATCTTAGCATGCCACACAGGAAAACCACTCCATGCAACCGATATCCATCAATCCCACAGAATGATATCCAATGTAAGACACACAGTCCATTTACTAGTTCGTTCTGGGTCTGAACGAAACCGGAGGCACCTAGTACCCCGCATATCCATCGATCTCCAAGTACGTCTGGACGATTACCTACTGATACCCTCCTCTTGGGTGTACAGCCTAATCAAGATCATCAGTAATCACCCAAACGACGTGAAGACCTCTGGTCTTCAACCACCGTCTTCATCTTCGACATATCGTCGTATCAGTTATTCAGAATGGGATAAACCCGGTCTTTCTGAATAACTCGTGTATATAATAAACAAGTGTTACACAAACACAACATACGCCTCATTCCAATTCATCAGTCATGAACCGTAAATCAACAAGAGAATAATTCCCCAAATATTAACCCCGAAGGCCGAAACCAACACCAGATCAATACCCAAGAAACCATTCCGCTTAGCTAACCTACAGTTAGTTTCTAAATTTCACATTCTTAGGGAAAGGTTCCCATTAATTTTATCAAAGATAAATTCTTTTAAATTTATTCTTTAATCTTCCTTTGAATTTCACTTCAGACTAGTCGGGTAGAGGGGATGCTCTGATACCATGATGAGACGACCTGAAATCCCCCTTACAGGAAATCACGGATTGAATTGAGGACAAGCCACAAAAGAACGCAAACAGAAGAACATTTCATTGTATATTACAACAATTCCATCAGAATACAAGAATATACGGAGTATAAATCAATATTACACATCATAAATTATCAGAGATTTAAATACATTACTGCAGCGGAAAAATAATGCAAAAACACAACTGAAAGGAATACGCGGATACAGAGCTTTCCGAGTATAATTCCAGCTGTAAACAAGGATCCTGTGAATATAAACCTGCAAAACCAAAACAACTAGCTGCCCATGTCAAAATAAGGGCACCCAGAGTTTAGGTTAAAACAATAAACTCCAGGTCAGTCATGTGACTGGTGTGAGAACTAAAACAGTTATTAATCTTTATTTTAAAGTTAGGTAGATCAAGGGACCACGCCGCATAACACGGAACGTGTTTCCTCCCAAGAACACCGGTGCATAAAACAACAGCTCAATGCTAAATAAAGAAAAATGAAACTATTATAAGACCCAAGTCCCATCATACAATGCAACGCAAGCCGGAGGATAGGGTTTTTACCTTATAATAGCCAAAGGATGCTTGATACGCTAAATTTCATGTTTTTTATTCTTAATCAGACTCCAACCGTAGATTAGTAAGAGAACAATTCCCTAAGTATTAACCCCGAAGGCCGAAACCAACATCAGACTAATACCCAGGAAACTACCCATCTTAGCTTGTTTCCAGTTAGTTTCTGATTTTATATACAATCATATATATCAATCATAGGTGACATGAGCGTCCCATGCCACTATGTCGCCATATATAGGTTTACAATCAAAACCGCACAAGTTACATACTGGAAGTTGAATTTCCATCTGTGAACCGAGGCAAAAGATAGTCCTCTACTGATTCGAGACAATCTAGCCCATGTCTCAGGGTCAGAGCGCATCGACCCTTGGAGCGACAGGGCTGGTCCACCGATGTGGATTAAAATTCCTGAACACTACGTTTCCCCGCCCTTTGGGGCGTAAATGAGCCAACGAATGACTCCATCGGCTTCGCATAGCCACCGATATATCCGAGGCGCCTCGCAACAGCAACAACCACATAAGTCAAACTCGTAAGGGCGTGTAAAACCACCGACGCCACTTTTAGCTAGAAGGAAACGCATGCCCTCCCTGAGGTCCTCTCCCGTTTCTGGTTCACAACCGGGGTGTGAGGCTCGCAAATCAGCGCTACACAAAGCTATGCCACACAGGCTATGCTTTGATCATCAACCACAAGACTCTGCTTTTCAACAGAAGACTTGATCATTTGCATCTTAGCATGCCACACAGGAAAACCACTCCATGCATCCGATATCCATCAATCCCACAGAATGATATCCAATGTCAGGCACACAGTCCATTTACTAGTTCGTTCTGGGTCTGAACGAAACCGGAGGCACCTAGTGCCCCGCATATCTATCGATCTCCAAGTACGTCTGGAAGATTACCAACTGATTCCCTCCTCTTGGGTGTACGGCCCAATCAAGTTCATCTGTAATCACCCAAACGACGTGAAGACCTCTGGTCTTCAACCACCATCTTCATCTTCGACATATCGTCGTGTCAGTTATTCAGAATGGGATAAACCCGGTCTTTCCGAATAAATTGCGTATATAATAAACAAGTGTTACATAAACACAACATATGCCTCATTCCAATTCATCAGTCACTAACCGTAAATCAACAAGAGAATAATTCCCCAAATATTAACCCCAAAGGCCGAAACCAACATCAGATCAATACCCAAAAAACCATTCTGCTTAGCTAACCTACAGTTAGTTTCTAAATTTCACATTCTTAGGGAAAGGTTCCCATTAATTTTATCAAAGATAAATTCTTTTAAATTTATTCTTTAATCTTCCTTTGAATATCACTTCAAACTAGTCGGGATTAGCGAACCACTCCGAAGTAATTATTTATTTTAATTTCCCAATCCCAACCTATTCATCCCATGAAGTAAAACTGGTAATACTTCATATATAACACCACGGTGTTATCGGTAAACTCAATTACCATTTCACGTTCAAATCTAATTAAAGATTTAACTATCACCTGGAGCAAAACTGGTGATACTCCCTTCTCAATCATTTCAATATAATTAAAGATTCATTAAAACTCCACTTAGTTTTAATCTCTAACTGGGTTAAAGAACCAATGTCATTTAAAACACGGTTCACGATAAACCCAAAATCACATTCCATTCTATCAGCCTCTTAACCGTAAAATAGCAAGTGAGAAATTCCCTAAATATTAACCCCGAAGGCCGAAACCAACATCAGATCAATACCCAAGAAACCATTCAACTTAACTAATCTCCAATTAGTTTCACAAATCAACTCAACTTCCAGTTTTTTCCCTACGGCTAGTTTCTTCAACTTTTCAATTTCTAAGAACTTTTCAAATTTTTCAAAAATTTGGCTAACACCCTAAATTTTCGAAATTTTTCGCCATAACCTCCCCTCCACCGGGGACTTCGGGATATTTCATATAGCCTCCCATGGCCTTCTTCAATCCAAAAGAAAAAGAAAAAGCCAAGCGGCTAGCCAATCGGCTCATAAAATCATCATCACTCAACCAAAACAGTAAATTATGGTAAACATGTACCTATTTGTCGGGCAAACAATTTTATTCTTCTGCTCTAGCCTCCTTGCTATGGCCTGTTCAGTGTAAGTACATGTATATGCATGCAAATGCGACAAATTTTCAATACAACTCAATATTCGGTTCAATTGGGCTAAAGGTTCAATATTTAATTAATCAAACAATAATCAAACAACACAACCAGTAATCAATCAGTTGATTATCATTTCAAATTCATAATTTTGATACATAGTCAAAAATCACATTTTTGATGCCAAATCACAACAATAGACCCTATCTAATTTTGGTTCTCACACCAGTCAATTGGAAATATATAGAAATCCCACTTTCGTCACTCGAACATAAATTCTGATGATGAAGCTTCAATCATTAGAACCATACGAAAGAATTCATCAGAGATTGGATTAGTAATATTCAATGGGAATGACTCGTTAGAGATAGGATCAGTAGTATCCTAGAATGAGTGTGAAGAGTATATTTTTAAAATAAAATTAAAAACAATTTTTGTTTTGAAAATCTAAATGAGTTATTCAACGTATTTGAATTTTTATTTGTATTGAATTTGGACAATCCAGTATATAAAGATTTTGCATATACGTCTGATCCACGACATGGATTGGAGAAGGTGCGGCAGCTACGGCCATTCAAAAGGGTGCGGGTCGCATACCTGGTAATGGGGAAGAAGATTAACGTAAACACGGATTAAGTTAAACAGTGATTAGATTAATTAATTAATTAATACTTTAATAATGTTTGAATTGTATACACTTATAAAATGTATAACTTTATCATACTTTATCAGAATTCAATGAAACAGGATCTGTTGGGATCATATTAATGACGGCTACACAATGGAACTGGTTTGCTATAATTTGGAGCTCATTGGAAATTATGGTAGAATAAAATTCTTGGTCAGATCTATTGGTAGTTGATCGTTATTTAATTACTAGCGACCAAAGTGAGTAAACTCACTAACTATGTCTAGCTTATAAATTTTATAAAGGTATTTTAGAATTGATAAATGATGATTGAATGCTATGTGATGATTGTTTGGATGAATTGATATATTATTATCAATTGTTGCTATTATATGTTGTTAACACCAAAATTTGCAGTGGCCAGATATAAAGAAGCAGAAGCTCCAAGCCGAAAGAACAGAGGGTTTCGACAGCGAAACCAGGATCGTGAAGAAAAGGGAAGAGCTAAGGAGATGCTAGAAGCAGAGTCCGAGAGCCGACAACAAACTGAAAGCATATACTAGCAACCTAGAAGATTCAGAGCACAAGAATTTCGGTCTGACACCAATAGAAGCAAGAAAAGAGGAAGATGTGGCCAGTGTTCTATCAATGCAAGCATAATGGGTAGAATACTAGAAACAATACAAGAAAAAACACTGGCATGGTAATGCCGGCACTTAACGAGCTACAGAGATACAATCCCGGAAGCATTTTGCATAATACCAGGATCCGGTAATAAAAAGTTGCTAAAAGACATATGGTCTGAGACCAAGCAGAAAAAGAAAAGTGACCGCAAGGTCGGTACCGGGGTGAGAGGAAAATGCCGACAGGGGAATATATTCACTGAAGGGGTTAGTAAAGACGCATCCCCGAAAGCATACCACATAAAATCATAAGAGAATAAAGGTGAGCAACCGAGAGCATATAAACCAAAAGGTTAAAGCCACCGAAGGAAAATGTTACATCAGACAAGAGAAGGAAGAGGGATGCCGGCACTACCTAGTTCAAAACCGACACTAGCATTAGAAGAAAGTTTATAAGTCATCTAAAAATGGTCACGAATGAAGTTGTCATGAGATCAAGCCTGAAACCAAGGGTTGCTAGAGGGAGAAAGGAAATCAATTGAAACCGTCACCAGGAGACAACTTTGAAGTCACTGTAAGGCATACCAAAGGCGTGATGTCACATGTTAGGCTCTCAGATACCGGAAAACAAGCATAAAAGAAAGAAGATAACAAATCTAGCATCAAGGCATATAACAAAGTTGAAGACACCAAAACTAAAAGGTATGGATGCGGACCAAGACCAGTGGTCCCGGATACAAGAGCCACCAAAATGTTCCAAGACCGAGCTACCGGCAGGCATGTCAGCGGAACCACTCGCGAAAGCCCAAGATTGATATTCCGAGGTCAAGAAGACATCAATGAATACATTCAATAAGAAGAATGGCAGTTGACCTTTCTGCCAGAACCAAATGTCACAAAAGTGGTCGAAACCTTGTCAAAGCATCTGAAAGAGGCTTCTGCTGGGCTCACAATAGAAAGGGCCCAATTTGAATATAAATAATACCCCAGGGGCCTCATTTTGGAGACTTTTCCTCATTCCACAATCTTGCTCTCATTTCCTAGACAGCGAACCCTAATTTTTAAATCAATTTGGGGATTTCCTATGTAACCTCCTCTATGAATAAAATCATCAAAGCCCTTAAAATGGACGTAGGTTCAATCCGAAGCGAACCATTATAAATTGTTGTGTTTTGTACTATTTCACATATTATGTGATGTATTGTTATGTTGTGTATTGCTTCTCAATTCAACTCTTTCACCAGGTACTTGGCTACTTTATGCTTTACCCCTCAACAAAGGCTTCATACGCATGTCTTACCCTTTACATTAGGCTACCAAAATACCCACCTACAAGCCATTTAGCTTCCTATCTTGCAACGAGCTTACGAAATCCTTATCCTAAGGTAACTGTTGGTCTTTGAGTCTTGTAAGCATGATACTCACCCCTTGAGGGAAGAGTAACTAATTTTCGGGCTTAAGACCTTGATATCAAGGAAACAGTGAACTAACTCAAGCTTGTGGGAACTAAATAGTCCTATTCTATCCTTAGGTCCACTTCCTTGGACATATCTATGGTGGTGATGAAAAATGTCATTAACGCACACACACACATACACACACACACACACACATATATATATATATATATACACACACATACATATACATATATATTAGTTATATTTAAGGTTGGTAATTGGTTATTCTCACACATTTTTGCGGATGAGATCCTATGTGTCCCGCATGATAGCGGATGACCTTCTATACCACGATATCCTACCTCGAAGCGGGATTTGTATTATTCATGTTGTCTAACATCTGTGGGTGCAGGAAAAACAGGTTGGAGGGATCCAATTGGATTCTTCAAAATTATTACTAGTTTTCATATTACTGTGATAGATTTTATTGTGTTTGATGTTAGAATAATACTGACCCTAAATATTGATATGTAAAATATCATGAAAAAGAATTTTGATATTTAAAAGGAAATTTTTTTTCCTAACAATAGAAATTGAATTTCGAATGGGCTAGAAATTAATAACTTGTTTTTAATAATAAAAACAATTAGTTCAATTTACAAACTATGTTTATAAATGAAGTGAAATAATTATCATTGGATAATTTAGGAATGTAAATTCAAGAGTGAATTTTAAAAAGTGAAAAATTGGGAATCGTTTCAAAGGAAACAATGAAATTTATTCTGAAATCGGAATGTGAATAGAATTGAAATAAATCCTTAAGGATTAATAATTGGAATTTGACTTTGTCAAATTTTACAAAAAAAAATATTGTCAGAAATTATATATATATAATAATTTGGAACTTGACAAGATAAAATCGAATTTTTATAATCGAATGTAAAGACGATATAAGGTGATAAACTTGTTAGATAAATAACAAGAAGTTTTGACATATAAACGGAGTTATGAATGAAATGGAATATGATATGGATTTATAAAGTGACTTGATAATTGGGATTGGAACATGTAATAATATAAAATCAAGTTTGATTTGATGTAACGAGTCCAGATTTTCATAAAAGAAATAATACTCACATTTTAAAGCGACTAATGATTTAAAGCAAACGTTTTGGAAAATGGGAATGGTTATAAGGCGGTTGAGTTGATCACTAATGACGAAATCATTCCAAAATTTGGAACGTCAATCGAATAAAGATTATTCGAAAGAGGGTTATACATTGAAATTCGACTATATTGAATTCAGGAAAGTACAATTTACTTTCCATTTTTAATAAATATTAATTAATTGTTCATTTATTTTTTTAGTTATTATTAGTGGATAAAAGTTATACTTTAATATTTATTATCTCGGAGCATAGATTATAACACTATTGTTATAATCAATAATTTCGGTTAATAAGTGGATTCCTACATTGAATCTAAGAGTTGCGTGAGCGATGTTTTACAGGTATTCAAAGTTGCGAACTTTGTCTATTTTGAAATTAAGATTGTTGTTCAATTAAGGTCTGGGAGGTAATTATACCCCAACTTGATTGACTTCATTGTTAACTAAGAAATGGTTAAGGTTCGGTAGCGAGGATTGGTTAGAGATACGGGTAATATTGAGTGTTATGGTTTTGAATTGTCGTAACAGTGTTTTATGCAACATTTGTGTAAATCCAAGTGAATGAGTATTGGAAATATTTTCCAAATATAATTAGAGATGTTTTCTAAGAATAGAAAATGAAATTATTGGGTTAATGAGAAGTTAAGAAATTGTGAATATATGGAAATGTTTTCCGATGTTAATAACGTATATTTTATAAATATAGAAAATAAGAATTTGTGAATATATGAAAATGTTTTCTGATGTGAATACATGGAAAATGGTCACGTATATTAATTTCTTCAAACATACCATAGTTGGCGTCGGAGAAGGGCCTTTAGCTTAACAACCAGTGAATTTTTTAAGACGTCAATTACTGATTTGACGAATTTGATGACGTGGCATTCAAAGTGTATGATTATGTGGTGTTATAAAGGTAAGATGTAGCCACAGGCCTCATCAATCGGAAAGATGGCAAAAATCGAGAAAGCAGCATGGCTATGTGGATCGCACCCACTAGGGTGTATTATCACCCGATCTAAAGAAAATTCAATTGCTTCTTATTTTATTGCTATTGTATGCTTTTAGAAACATTTGCTGATCGGAACCATTGGTAAAAATACATGCAGTACACTCAACCAGGATCGCAACTAATGGCAAAAGTACACGGGTTTACCTCATCAGGATGCTTTGTCTCAACAGGAGGTTCTTTGGTAAGAAGAATGTAACATCTCATGATGTTTGATTATCACGTACTATAACCTAAATCCAATTACATGAGGTCCTATTCTTGTTATGCATGCATATGACAATGATTCCATGTCTCAATCACCATATCATACTCTCATGTTATTTTGTTGATTCTGTAACGAGGAGCACCTTTCAACTGATGTTGTCTCAAATCAAACTGTCACACCATTTTGTTTGGAAGATGAAATACTGCATCACTAAAACAAGTATGTATGGTCTGTGTTGTCTATAAATGACAAGAAGCGATGCATAATTGTAGAAGTTATCCAAAAGCATGAGTGTGCAGGGTCCTTGTCATAACTTTATAATCGAGTAAATCAAACTCATTATGAAAGGAAAATTAAAACTTTACTCACTATATCAATGTACAATTACAAGTTCAACTCTCAACTATACAAGCTAATAGCAGTGAGAAAAAACAATGAGATATACAAGATTAAACAAGAAAAAACTCAATGCCATCAACTGAACTAAACTAAAACAAAAGCAACATTGCATCAACAAACTCTCATCAAAAATCAACATCTTCCACCAAGCAAGAATTTGAGGAATTGCCATGTCTGAAGTGCAACTGATAATCAACCATCAGCTTTATTCAATTGTATCAACCAAGCATTCATCCAATTTTCTTTAAAATTGCTTTATAAATCACGGTGAGAAGCTCATCTTCATTCAATATTACTGAATTGAAAACTCTTCTATTTCTTTCTGCCCAAATCTCAAATACAAAAATCTTTAAGAATTATAAAAGCAACAAGCTTCTACTCGTCCTCCATCTTGTTGCCTTAAACAAATTAAACCATTCATCTCTACTACTGCTAGCAGGCCGATGAAACTTCCCAAATGCAAGCACTCGGCACCATAATTGAAATACTAAAGAGCATTCAAAGTATAAATGGGTGCTACATTCAAAACCTACCCTACAGAGAACATAAATGTCATCAGGAATAATCCCCAATTTAAACAACTTGTCTTTCGTATTTAACGCATTATCCATTACTTTCTAAAGCAATAAATTATGCTTTGCATTATTCATCAAACTCCAAATTCTTTTATACCATGGAAAAAGAGGCTTATCACCACTTAAAAGATCATAGACCAAGCTGATAGAGTGTTTCTTTCCCATCCAAGTTATATTTTCATTTGCAGATTTAAAGTTTGACGATATTTCAGACCGTAACCTTCTTAATATAGCTGAACTACTATGAGGCAATAACAATTCACCTTCATGAATCAAATCACCCACTGTAGTTGAATCTACAATACCACTGTTTCTTCTTAAATTATAATCTACAACATCACTTAAAACCAACCCTTTACCTGCCCAAGGTGAGTGCCAAAAAGATAAACCAGGCAATCTATCAGCTAAACATTGAACAAATGGAAGGAAAAGGCTTCTGAGCTTCAAGATTTGCCTCCAACTGCAGAAACTCGGAATTTGCATGGTTTGCCAATCAAATTGCTCTTTAGATACTTGAACCATAAGCTTGTGTCATCAGAGAAAATTCTGTCAATATACAATGAAATAGCAGCTTTGCTCCATTGAAAAAGGTTAATAATTCCTAAACCTCTATTTCTTTTATCCTCACATAATTTCGAAAAAGCTATTGGAATTATCTTCTTAGCAAATGGATCATCGTGCCATAAAAAATTATTCATAGCACTTACCACCATATTAATGAGCTTTAATGGGAGGATGTAGTGCCTAGAGTAATATGTGGTCATGGACATAATAACCAATTGAATAATAGTAAGCCTTCCATCTTGAGATAATTAACAGGAAGGCCATTGCTTCATTCTTTCAATGAGTTTTTCAAATAAGGGCATACAAATCTCTTTAGTGATCCTTCCAGTGAATAAGGGTAATCCTAAGTATTTGGAGTTATCAGGTAGGACCCTCAATACAGATAAAAGCACAAGTTCATCCTTTTTAGATTGACTTAAACCAGCAATTTTAATACGAGATTTATCCAGATTTATCTCCAATCCAGTTATCTCATAAAAGAACTGTGGAACCGAGAGTATGCATTGAATATTTCTTAAAGATGGCTTAGTGAAGATAATAAGATCATTAGCAAAACACAAATCAGTAATCAAAGGATTTTTACATCGAGGGTGTAGCTGAAAATTACCTGACTTCACTTGACTAATGATCAAAGAATTAAGAAGCTCCATAACACAAATGAACAAATAAGAGGAAATGGGATATCCTTGTCTAACTCCATGTTTTCCTTTAAAATAACCATGCAACAAACCATGTCTTGAAATTTAAAACCTTGGTGTAGAGATGCAAGTATAAATCCAGGCTAAAAATAGTTTTGGAAAGTTCATTCTCGACAAAATGGAAATTATAGAAGACAAAGAAACACTATCAAACGCATTCTTTATATCAAGTTTCATCGTATAACGAAGTGATATATTCTTTCTATCATATCCATGAAGCAATTCTTGAGCAATCAACACATTATCACTGATGGATCTACCAGGCACAAATGCAGACTAATTGTATGAAATTAAAGAAGGTAGGACAGCTTGAATTCTGTTTGCCAAAACCTTTGAAATAATCTTATAAATGACACTACAGCATGATATTGGTCTAAAATCTAAGACATATGTAGGATTTTCCACTTTAGGCACCAACGCAATAAATGTTGTAGTTAATGTGGGAGATAAAAAGTTTGAAAGGGAAAAATATTGAATAGCTTCTGTAACATCTTTGCCAATAATACCCCAACTTTTCTGAAGAAAACACGCATTAAACCCATCTGGCCCACCAGAACTAGATGGATCTAAATCAAAAACAATTGACTTAATCTCATCACTAGTTACAAGTTTAACAAGCTCCATGGATTGACAATATGATAATAAAGGTAGGTCAATGTGAAATAGAGGATCAACATTAGTAGATGGTAAGGAATTGGGAGCTAATATAGAACTAAAATAGTTAACAAAAGAATTGTCAACATTAACTTGAGTAGTTAAGAGGTTACCTTCAACATCATATATCATATATATAGCCTCCTCCACTTTATTGATTTTCAAAGAATTATGAAAGCACTTTGTGTTCCTATCGGCTTCCAAATCCCTTTTGAAATAAGCTCTCTGTTTCAAAGAATGAAGTTCAATATCCAACAAATTCTTAAGCTTGCCCTGTAACTCCTTCTCAAGATTTTGAAGATGCAAATCATGTGGATTTCCTACCAAAGAATTTTGAACTTGAATAAGCTCAGATCTCACAAGAGTTAACTGCTTGAGAGAATCTCCAAAAGAATACTTAGACCAGGATTTGAGATGCAATTTTAATAACCTCAATTTATAGTGCAATTTATCCAAAGGATTCCTTCCATACCTCTGATTCCAAATCTGCAGCATAATACTGGAAAAATCTGCATGAGTTAACCAAAAATTAAAAAATTAAAAAGAAGACTTCCCCTTTTCAATGGCATCAACTTTCCCCCAGTATAAAAGAAGAGGGCAATGATCTGAAATAGTGGGTGGGAGAATAAGATAAGAAGGACAAGAACAAATGTTAAGAAATGAAGAGCTAACAAAGATATGATCAAGTTTGCAAAGAGTGGGATTTCCAGAATGACTTTTATTTGACCAAGTATAAGAAGGACCAATCCAATTAAGAGCAGTCAAATTAGATTTGATGATAGCTTGATTTAGAGGAGCTATATCACTAATAGAGAGAGAGAGCAACCACCCAGTTTTTGTGAGGAAGAGGACATGCAATTAAAATCCCCACCTAATATCCAAGGATCACCATGAGGATTTAGATGACAAAGACTACTAAGAAAAGTATGTCTCAAAGAAGAAGCATTATGAGCGTAAACTGATGTAAGAAGGAAAATAGAATTAGAAGGAATATAGACACATTCATAGTGTATATACTGTTCTGATGATGATAATTTAGAAAGATCAAAGAACTGTGGATTCCACAAAGTTAAAAGACGACCAAAACTCGCATCAGCAAGATTATGATCAGATTTCCATCTTCGTGATACAAATGAACTACTTTAGAAGTTGAATTTTAATCCAGCTTTGTTTCAGACAGACATAAAAGATGAATGTCCTTGCTATGAATGAAGAATTTAACCTCACTTTGCTTAGAGGGAAGGTTCATCCCTCTAATATTCCAAAAACAAATATTGTGAATCATTTCTTAACTTGTGGGCATTTGAATGATGGAGCAAGATTCTGCCTAGTATTCCTTTTCGAAAGAGATTTTTGACTTCATATTGGCAACACTTCATGTTGTTTGAATTCATTACCAACATTTATGTCATCATTTGCAGCTGAATTCAAAATTGATTTCTTCTTCTTGCCTTTCTTTGATTTCAGAGTAGTCTTTGAAGCAGAAGCCACAAAACACTTACTAAAGATTTTGGAGGTATTGTAGTAAAGTCCTTCCCATTGAAACAACCAATTTGATTAGGAGGAGAAGGAAGAGTAATGTCTTTAGGAGGAGCAAGATGGGAGTACAGTGATGAATTGCAAGAAAAGGAAGAAGTTGAAGGTATTTGAAAGCTGAAAGAATCACTTGATTGATTACCTAGTGATGAAGAGTGTGAGGATCAACATGATAAGGATTTTTGTGTAGAGGAAAAGCTCTGAGCAAGTAGATTATTATTCAAAGAAAATGAAGAGTCCGATGCTAGTAAGTCAAAAAAAGAAGAAAAAGGATTATGATAGGTGATGTCATCGTGAACCTGTTTTCCTTTTTGAATACAGCTATCATCAGTTTTTTTAGGACTATGATCAATTTTACTTTGCACAACACTATTACCATTCATGTCAATTATCACAACATTATTATTATCCCTGCCAAGAATTAAAATATCCACATCCATACTTTCATTATTATTTACTTGACGAAAATTCTCAGAAGATCCATTACCCCTGATCTCAACAACTATATCCAATGCTTCATTCACATCTTTTTGCACGTCAGTCCCAAATTTTCCTTGTTTCCTCATCCAAACTTACTTCTTCTTATTGTAAACTCTATTCCACCCATAATGATTATTATAAACTAGAACTGATTGCCTAACTTTACTTTTAACTACATTAACAGTATCATTCCTCTGGTTACTATCATCAAAATAAGGTTCAGTCGAACAATCATTTAGCTTGGCATGAATATCACATTGAGCAGTTAAATGACCAAAGACTTTGCAAAGAGTGCAAATACTAGGCTTCCAATCATAAGAAACAATAACTAGGGGAACAATTATCGCCAAAATCACCTAATTCAATGCAATGAGGTAATTGAGAATCTGCATCTACCTCTACAAGTACCTTAGCATACTTAATCACGTGCATTTTCTCAGTATTCGCATCAAAACATATAAGCCTACCAACTTGACAAGCCAACCAGTTGATTCCCATTACGGTCCATAACAGCAAGGGAATACGGTGAAGATGAATCCATATAGGCACTCTTTTAATTTGAGAATGTGCATTACCTATTGATGGATCCCATCTAGTAATTATGAACATATGACCCCTGATGAAAATAGGGTCTGCTTTCAAAACTTTCTCTCGATCCAAATCATTTGAAAATTTGAAATAAAAATATAGACAATCTGATTTAATATCTACATCTCCATTTAAAGTCCAAAACCCATGAAGAAAATTTGCAACAGACAAGTATGATAAAGATCCATCAAGAAAGAAACCCACAAGATAATGATTCCAATATTTCGTACCTTCCTCTTTTACAATTTCAGGAGGATTTCTCTTAGAATTATCCTTGATCTTTTCAAACTGCAGTGGCCCGCATTTCTTGGCAAAGAATTGAACAATGAAAGATAATCTGATTCTGTAACAGGTGCATGATTCTTAGAGACATTCGATTAATTGATTGACAAAGAAGTAGAAGGATCAAAACTATCAGGAACCAATAAAGGATTAGAAACAATAGTTGGATCTTCCAAACCAGATTCACTATCATTTGGAAGTTGATTTACAAGAGAAGTGGCATCCTTAAAAGTTCTTGATGAAATGTCATTGAGAAACCCATTAACCAAATTACCCGTATTCTCAATATTTAGATCAAATCTAGCAGAATAATCCGCAACCAAAGGAGTAGCAGAGGAATTAAGGTCAGACGATGAATTAAGAGAATCAAGAATGATACCACCAGAAAGATGGACAATCAAAGAATTATCAACAGGAGAGGGTCAGGAGGAGGTTGGGGACGAATAGGAATAAGAGGAAGAGACGAAATAAGGGAGGAAGAAGACGAAACAAAACCAGCGGAAGAGGACGCCAATGACAAGGGTCATTTTTTTTTGAAATCAAACTCGTTATGGTAGTGGGTAATGTTACATCTAGAAGTATTCGCCATGCTTTTCGTCCCAATCCATTAATATAGAAGAATAATATTAATTATTGGTCATCAAAGCAAGTATTTGTAACAAAATAATGGGGTAAATATACCTAGCACTATACGGAAATAATAAATCAACATCCCACTCTTCATTATTGTTCTCCTATCCATAAGATACATCCAACACCATAGCAACAGATATATATATAATGCAATGTTTTTAAAGATAAAATTTATGCATAAAAAGGAAAAAATAGGCTAATACCTGTATAAAGCTAGATGATATCTAAGAGATGCATTCTCCTGTAGAGCTAGCCTAGTCATCTCGGGTAGTATAAGTTAGAATGAGACTGGCCCACGAATACTGGTAGCATACATCAAAGTTCCTTAAATAGTAAAGCTACCTGAGCCAGACATAGGTCTTTGAATGATCACGGAATAAATGCAAAATGATGTGTGACAATGCACATCTCTATTGGCTTGAATGTTTTCAAAAATTAAAAACTCAAGTCCATTGGAATAGGAATTGTCTTTTTGGTATTCTGCAAATAAACAAAAATGTTCATTATAGCTCAAGTAAATAGCTCAGATGAATAATTTGAAATATAATAATAATAATTAAGCATTAACCACAAATTTTACACTTTCAAATCAAGTGTTTACATTAGCACTAATCCTATTCGAAATACTAGTATGTGTCTTCCATTTGTCCCGTGGAATGTTTTGAGGAATCTTTCAGAACAATGTTCTTGTGACTGGTAATTATACATCTTGTACATAACATTGTCATATGTAAGTTGCTAACCATTTAAGTTACGTTAAGTTTTATTTAAAGTCATTCAGACTCCACCACTGCGTATAACCACACCCGTCTACTTCACAATAGATTTATTAAAATATTTATATGTGTATATATATATATCCCTTGGCCTATCTTGAACCTAGATACTATCCCTTAGTATCTTTCATAAAAATCACAATGGTATCAATCATCTTGCCCTGTATGATATTGTTATCATATGCTACGAGCACGAGTAAGCTACATCCATAATGAACTGGCCACCATCGACATCATGAATATGCATGTATATGCTATATTGTAAATGCTTCGAATTTCGTTAGAGAGTTGCACCGTTGCCTACTCTATGCAGAATTTAGTTGAATATTTTCTACTTAGTCTACCATTATTTTCTCAAAGGACTAGCTCTATTAAACCACATTTTTTCTAAAGGTATTTCTTGATATCGGTTACTGGCACTTCTCTATCAATCAATCTAGTAAAAATTAAAAGGTGTTTCATGTCCCACCGGAATGTCTTGAAAGCGAAAGATCATTTGGCCCAAAGGCGTAAATTATGTCCTTCATGCTTAACTGTATGGGCCAATGATTACCTAATAACTATGAAATGCTATCCATAGTGGTTGGTACTTGTGCTTCTTCTAGGTTACGTAATCTTTCTATATATCCATAGACCCTTTAGATTGCCTTGACCAATAAAGGCAACACCCTCAATAACGTAAATTAGACTTAGCCACTGATGGACCGCATCCTGACCTACGTCGCGGACCATATCCTGGGTATCTTTCTTCACATTACCATTTCATGTGGGTCATTCAGTTATATATATATATATATATAACCATCATCGGCATGAACACTAAGCCTCTTATTTCTCACTATGGTATTCACTTCAGAATATCGTCGTGAGGGACTAACCATTGCAGTCGCTTATTTTCTAATCTAAAATTATCCCCGAATTTGGAAATATCGAAATCCTCTATCACTTATTCTAAGTCATTTTCATGCGTCGATGATATCTATCACTATCGTTAGGACGGGCCATTCCCAACTCGCTCTTGGCCACTGATTTCCTTCGTCGATGATATTTGAATTTCTGTCGTTATGACGGGTCATTCCTAATTTTTTTATATTATGTATAACAAAATGCACTCTCTATTTATGTAACAGATTTACCTAAACCCATTTTTACATGAATAGCCGACATTTCATTCTTATAAATTTATTTTAGGTTTTAACCAATTTAATCTACCATTTCCATTTTTAGTGGTAAATTATATCATTTTTCATTTAAATTCCATCTTTTTTTATTATATCTTCTTCTTTTGCTTGCGTTTCCCACTTTTATTACCAGATCAATTCTCAATTTCATTAACCATGTTGATTTATTGTTTTTCTTGATATTCCATTTTGAGAACCTACCACATTTTGATAAATTGGAAACTAGTTTTTCCTTAAATTACATAGTATATTTTCATATTCTACGAAAAAACATTTTTCGATGTTTCTAATTATAAGAGATTCTCTTTTTTATTTATGGAAATAGATAGTACAAAATGCAATAAGTACCCTTTATTTAATAGTTGTGTTTCCTTTGTAAAAACTATGTGTTTTATTCCTTTTAATTCCACATATTATATTTGCAAGGATTTTATTTTAATGAAATACGGAAATTCACCTATTTCAAGAAATTAAAATAATAACTAAATCCTAAAAGATGAAATTTAATTTATTTCATATTTTAGGTTTAAACAATAGCATTATAACTATTTATTTCAATCCAGTGTTACTTGATAATTTGACTGTCTATTTCAATTCAAAGTTGAATTATATTGGCATAATAAACCAAATATTTCTATATTTAATTTCATAGGCAACATTGTAGTTTTACATTTATTTTTATATGCAACATTTTCATGGTTGTAATTTTATTTCATGTTGTATTTTTACTTCGTAGAATTTTCAAAGTAAAACTACATTTTTAATTACGTAAAATGGAACAGATTCACTACGATATATTATGCCAGTTTATAAAAATATATAATTTATTCATTCATCTCGCAAGCCTTACAAATCTCCATTTTCAATCCATATATTTTCCCGTTGTCTTTATTCTCATTTTTTTTAATTTCTATTTGGATTCACAAAATATATTTATACAGATCTGTTAGATTGGATTAAGAAGAAAAGATATCTGGATTTAGATTAATGAATTAAACCAAACCGAGGACTTTAACATTTTAATGTACCTTTCAGATTTTAAATAATTTCTAATCTTTTGTCTTCTTCCATTCTTCCTCCCCTAATTTGAATACATGCACTTTAGGTCTAAAATTTTGTGTTAAGAAGCTTTAGAGGAGAAATAACAATGGTATTGTGCTCAACAGAAAAATACTGAGTTTAAAGAGAATCCTACCTATAGAGATTCAGATAAATGTCAATCACTAGATTAAAGAACACCAGATCTGGGCTATATAAAGCCAAAGTTCACTATGCATTTTCTTTAAAACGCGAGTCTCGTAAACATACAAAATTGAGTATCCTTATTTTCTATTCCTACACGTTCCGATTTTTTTCTTTTATAATGTATTCTAATTATTATGCTTCCTCCTTTAATTTATCTTCCCAATCAATTGTGTATGCCAAAAGTTAATCTCCTCTTTCAATTGATTACATTAGTCGATTCATGTGATTAATTTTACCCTCTATCAAATCTCATTAATTTGTTGCTATTTAGCATTATATGTAGTTTGAATTCTAAGTGTTAATAATTAATTAAAGATGTATTTAGGGAGAAAGATAAACGATAAAAAAATTGGGTTGAAACGCAGCAGGTTTATGTAATAACCCAAATTTTTAAGCCAAATAAATTTAAATATTGCATATGATTTTAAGTTGGATTTTGATTTTTGTTTGAGTAATAAAATAGTTTGTCTAAAACTATAAAATATACTAATTTATTTTAGTGATATCAGCTTTTGTCAAAATAAGTTATTCAAAATGTTGTAATTACTCAACTAAGATATACGATAACATTCCATTATAACACACTTCGATAATGCAATAGAAACTTTTTATAACACTCGGAAAATGTTGTGTTTTAAGAAATGGGTATGTGTCTTCATGCATGATACTTTTTTATAGGATGGAACTTGTGTCCATATTAGGTGGCATCACCACATTCACTTAAAAGACAAGTGTCCCCATGGCAAAAGATAAATTTAACCCTCTCTCCTCCTATTTAAACACCCCCTCACTTGCATTTTTCTCCATCCTCTCCAGTCTCCATTTTATCCTTCCCTCTTCTTCTAAGTTTCGGCCATGGCCTCCCCTAGGCAAACCCTCTAGTTCACCATCTCCAAAGCTGCCACCACCACCTCTTCCATCTCCCCTCTCCACTCCATTCGGCCAAGTATCCCCACCACCCTAAACACGAGCTCCACTAATCCAAGACATCCTCTTCCATTTGGCCTAGCCTCCTTCAACCACCACCTCCATTCGTAGCCTCCCCTCCACCGCATACACGCCAATCCCCATCCTACCACCCATGGCCACACACCATCCCTTCCCCTCTTCCCAGCTTATAGCCAAACCACTTCCATATGAAAAAGAAAAAAAATATTTTGTTTAGAAAATATTTGGAAAAGAAAAGAAAAAGCGAGTAAAAATTACATTCGTTCGGGTCTGTACTTTAAAGATTGGCAGAGTGGAACCCTACGGTGAGAACTACTATTAGGAATATTTTGGATGTTTATTATAATAAAAAAATCTGATTATATTGGTTATGATGTGGTTGTAATGGATGTTATTATAGTTATCATTATTCATGTGAGTATAAGCGTTAATTACCATAAATGCTAAAATTATAAATACTGTGATATGAATGAATGATTATTATGAATGTTAGTAGTGATAATATAACATTGCACATGTTACACTCACATATGTGGGATCATATAGGTATTGGTTAAGTCTCACTCCATTTTGAATATTATATTCATGGAAATAAGGTGTAAAGATAAAACTCGGAATTTTATACATTAAACTAGCTTAAAATAAAATTAAAGTGATTATGAAAAACTTTTGTGAATGTGGAAATTTATTTGAACAAGGATTTGAAATGAAATGGCGTGTTCAATTTCAAGGTAAATAGTGAAATCGATCTTAATTAGTGATTTTGAAATTGAATTTGAGTTAGCTATGTAAACAATGTTTTAAACTCAAATACAAAGTTCCATTAAGTTTATATAACGTTTAGTTTGAGATTTGAAAAGTTTGGATTTCAAAAAAACTAAATTAAAAAAAATATTAATACAACAATATAATATTCATTTCAAATGAATATTTATTTTCAAAACGTTGAAATAGTGAAAAATTGATTTAAAATGAAGTTATATATATTTCAAATGAGTTATAAACATATTTGGAGCAAAACATATTAATTTCAAGTTAAATTTAAAATACGGTTAGAATAGAGCTAGTCGCGTTGCGATAGTTCGCGAATTTCGACCGTTAACTTCAAATGAACATACAAAATGAAATTTAATTTGGATTTTCCTTAAATGGAAAGCGGTTGTTTTTAAATGATATTAGTTTTCAAATGTAAAAGAAATTTGATTTTTAAATGTAGACTTTGAATTATGTTCAAATCAATTTTGAATTAAAATAGCGATAGTGCAATTCAGTGACCGAATTTGAAAATCATTTGATACGACCATTTTAAATTTTTAAAAATATGGAAAAATTATGATAAATCATAATAAATTATGTAAAAGTGATATGGTTTGGAAATATGAAGTTTGGATAGTAGAAAGGTTATTTGAACCAAACTAGTTAGTATAGGCCATTATGCAACGTTTTTCAACAATGTGGAGATTTGCAGTTTTAAACCTATTAATTATTATCCAAAATTTGGGTAACCATTTTCAAACGATTAGCGAAGTGTTTTTGGAATTTTAAACAAACTGGATACAAGTAAATTTAGTTGAGAATAAAGTTTTCCAATTATGAATTAATTGAATTTAAATGGAAATAATCTTCATATGCTTGGTATTAAATTCCGCAGATGAAGCTCATAATTCGAGGAATTTAAAAGGTGATTATACCATTATTCCACCCATATTATTTGTTGAATATGGAAATTAATATTGAATATAAGCTAATATAATTTCTATGGAATTCTTTTACTTAATATTGACTAGTTTGGGTTTGTTATGAATGATAACATCAGCTTTAACCTGTTAAGTAGTTACACCTCATCATTTTAACTCGATTAAAGTGTGTTTTGAAATAAGGAGTATATATTTGGGCTAGAAACCTTTTAATTGAGGTTTAATGAAGATGATATTGAAATGTTTTTCTTAAAAAAAGTTGAAAAGAAATCTTCATTAAGATTTGAATAATCTTTGTTTGAAAAATATGATTTAAAACAAGAAAGTAATGGTTGAAGGTTTAATAAATCTTTTGATTAAAAATTTAATAAACGTTGTTGTACTGTTTCCCTAAATCTAATATGAAGAAAAGGTAAAAATAAATTTTCACTAGGATTTAATGAATCTAAGTTTAAAGATTAAATAGAGAGATTTTATGGATAAAATTCCTAAAATTAAGGAATAAACGATTGAGGATTTTACTGAAGTCAATAAAAGGATTTGATTAACCAACTCAAGATAGAAGAGACTTAGCAATCTTGTATATCCATATTGTTTTAAAATAATGCTTATTATTCGGGAAGATCGGGATCAGATTTCTAGTTGAAAACCATTCGAAATAATAATTCGAAGCAATGGAGTAAATTAAGATATTGAAGATGGTGGCAGAAGATCGGGGATCTTTACACCGAAAGGATTGCTTGTTGATGTGTAACATCCCAGATTTCTAGTCATTCGATATTAAATATTTAAATTAATTTAAATGTTGAATTGAAAATATAAACGAATTTTAATATGGAATTTATCAATTTAATAATTGATATACAATTAATTTCGAAGATATTGAATTATCGTAATATGAAAACAATAAACAATTGAATTCAGAGTTAAAACTGGAGCGAAATGATTCAATTAATAAATATAAATTCTATTTGGATTAGAACGATAATAATTATTTATTATCGATGAATTTAATTGTATGAAATCAATTTATACTTTTAACCAATTTAATTTATGCCTTAGAAATAGTGATTTCAAACAGTCTCAGAATTCAACGAAACCAATTCTATCGGATTCGTAATAGGATATTATTAACATATTTTAAATTTGGCAACGTTTGGATTTATCGCTTGATTGTACGGTTAGAAAAACGCTTAGAAATAATTAAATCAAATTTAATTTTAGATTTAAATTGATATCTTTTCTAAATGATAAAATGAAGCTTCGGACACTGTTCTAGTGTGTTCAACGGGTTCGAAATTAATGGGTAGTTTAAAGTAAATAAATTCATATAAGTTCAAAGCAATAAATATTGAAAAATAAAATAGGAGCCGACTTATATCATGTTTTCCAATAAAGCTATGCTGCTTCCTTTTTAATTCCTACACAATCTGTCTTCGACCTCGCATATCAAGCAAACAAGATTTTAATGTCGGATACGAATTGCCCCCTCTTCGCAGCTATAAATTTAGCCTCGCTCTCATTATTCTTCCCATTCCCAAACCCAACAGAAAATCGAAAGCCTCTAAGTTAAAAACCACCACGCTCCATTAAATCGATTCATGATTGTTTGAAAAAAAGGGCGCAAATAAAATCAATCAAAGCTTAGGAGTTCGATCGTTTAACTCATTTAGCTACTCGGGAATGATCGCGATCGACTTGAGGTATTCGATTTGGGCCAGCGAACATTAGGGTTTTCGGTTTTAGGGATAACATGATTGAGGCTCATAGTTTTGGAGAAAATAATTGTCGAATGGAGTTGTATCATGGAGAAGTATCACGCAGTGGTTTTTGGTGGGATTCAGTGATACTGACTGTCGTTGTGTTGAGGTACAGATCGTGAGTTGTTTAAGGGTGCGATGTTTATGTTCGAAGCCTGTCACGATTTCCTGGGTTTGATCGAGCTGTAAGTCATGGTGAGGCTCACGTAGGTTAGGCACGTAGGTTTATGGAAGAGATGAAATTACTATGTAGCATGGCATCTTTCAATAACCTGAGGTGATAAAGGTTCGGTAATGGTAGAGAGGGGGTTGTGCGTGAGTTCTGATTTGAGGAAGAAGCATCGAAAGGATGTTGGATTCTTTATTCTCAAACCTGGAAGAGGATTAACGTGTATGGGTTAGGTAAGTTAATTAATTTATAGTTAATCCAAAATAAATAAGTGTTTAATCAATGAATTAAAACAGATGATCGTAAGTGCAAATAGATTCGGTTGAGGCGATTTGACTAGATTTGTAGACGCATCTATAAGAAATTAATGGATATTCGGAAAATAAAATTCAAGGTGAGTAAATCTCACCCAGAGTTTTATATTTAAATTTATTCTAATCGTTTAAATAAATTTTTGGTTGCTTGGATGCATTCATGAATTATTGTGGTTATATATATTAGTTATATTTAGGTTTGGTGATTGTGGATATATATATATACACACACACAAATATATATAGGATATTTCCCGTAGTATCATTAGCGGATGACCCTATGCGCCCCACAATATATATAGTGGAGGATCTTTTATACCATGATATCCTGCCTTGAAGTGGTATTATTATTGTTTGCTAACATTTGTGGATGAAGGGAAATAGATTGGAGGGATCCAACTGGATTCCTTAAATTTATTTATTATTGTTTACATATTTATATATGTGTATTTGGATGTTTGAATATCACTGGCCCAAGATATTGATATTTAAAAATATCGTAAAAAGGGAATTTATTTTTCGAAATAGAACTTGAATTTCGAATAGGCTAAGAAAAATATTAACTTATTTTAGTAATAAAAACAGGTAGCTGAATTCATAAATGATGTTATATAAATGAATAGAAAAAATTATCATCAGATAATTTCGAAGTGTGAATTCAAGTATGACTTTAAAAGGGGAAATTTAGTTTTCAATGTAGAAATTGAATTTCAAATGGGATTTGAAATAGAAACTTGTTTTAATGTTTAAAACAAGAAGTGAAATTTGTAAACAATGTTTTAATTGGAAAGGAAAAATTATCATCGGATAAATTATAAATCTAAATTTAAGTATGAATTTAAAAAGGGGATTGAGAATCATTTTCAAAGGAAATGATGTATTTATTCCGATGTTCAGAATATAAATTGAATTAGAATAAATCTATAAGGATTTATGATTAGAATTCGAATATATCGAATTTATAAAAATAAATTATTTTTAGAAAGACATTTGAATTTTATTTAGTAGGAACTTAAATTTAAAATTTAATATTTTAAGAAGTTGATATCCCCAGTATTTAAAAATATGAAAATAGATTTTAGGCTTATCAATATAAGTTAAAGTAACAAAATATATTTAAACCAAAAATGAAAAAATCTTCGAAATTATAAAGGAAATAAAATATTCCAAAATAGGGATTGAGTTTTGTTGACAAGCAAAATTGTCTACACGCCAACACCCAATGTGTGTGTGTGTGTGTGTGATGTAAACACAATAAATAAGTAAAGTAAATGCGGGAGACACAGCTTTTATAGTGGTTCGGCACCAACGCCTACATCCATTTTATAATGATCATTCATTATATGATATCTGATTATAATGCTTTACAAGTTTAGATGATATTCGAGTACAGATTACTATAAAAGAATAAAAATGTTCTTCTTCCTCCTTTAGATGAGTTGACTTGGTCAACTATGTCCAAGTTTGTCCTTAATGTCCAAGAAGTCCAAAAGAGCCCAAATGTAGCATAATTATGCTTGAGAATACCTAAGTATTGACGAAAAACGTGTATGCCATGTTTTAATTATCCTTTCCATCTCCAATGGCCAAGATGAAGAAGATAGCAGCCATTAATGAGTGTTTGGAGTTTTAGAAGTCCAAGAATTCCAAGGGAGAAAGATCCAAATGAAGGCAAAGGCTTAGGGTATTTAAAGGAGGGAGGTTAGGTGGGAGTAGGTAGGAAACAGGACCCACAAGCCTTGAATCTCAGACCCTAGAAACACCCACAGAACAAGAAATTTGTACCCCCGACAAAAGGAACGAATTTTTTACCCTTTCAAGGGGTACGAAATTGATGGAGGAGGGGGCCGAAATCGCGTTGTTGAGGGAGTCGAAGTTCCTGAACTCGAAGTGAGGGAATTCGAGGTTTTATTTGTACAAGCTAAAGGGATCTGAGCTTCTAGCTCGAAGAAAATCGAATGAATTGTGCGATGCCCGGGACTGCGGGGCCCTGGACCCCAACCTCCGTTGCGCTCGAACCCGCTTGACAGCTCGCCTTCGGCTTAACTGACAGCTCGCCTAAGAGTCATAGGAAAGACCTTGGAACGTGGTTTCTTGGGCCCAAGAGAGATCATTTGATAAGTTTTGGGCCTCTTATGTTTGCGACGTGACTTCGACCAAATTGCTTTGAGTTTCCCGATGCCATTCTTCTTGCTTGAGCGCGTTGCTAACTAAATACTTGACGTGTGACAGCTTTGACTAAATGGCGTGTCAACAAGTTTCAAATATATTATTAAAATGGAAGTTGGTTTTAATATGGAAGTTAATGTGGTGATGTAATTTTCATCGAGTAATTTGGAAATAGATTTTAAAATGTAAGAAATGGAATAAAAGATGAGATATAAATTGAGCTTTTGTATTACAAGCTTTTATCTATCTCAAGATAAGAACGTTGTTAGTCAAGGTCTAAGAGGTAAATAAAATACCCCAACTTGAATGACTTCACTATTATCAAGGGATGGTATTAGTTCGTAATGGTAAAGGATGTTGAATTAATTGATTATTCCCATAAAAGGAATTTATAACTGGAATTCAGTTATATCGAATTTTTATAAAATAATTTATGGAATTTGGAATTTAATATAGAAGTTGAGTGGTAATAATTTATAACTGAGTTATGAACTTTGAATAAAGTAATCAATGATTTTGGAAAATCGAGATGTTTAAGTTAGATTTGGAAAACTGGTTTAATTTATATTTAAATATTAAAGAATGAAGTTGGAGTTTATTTATAAACGAATTTTAAGCGTTTATATTGAATTAAAAAGAACTCACCACAGCACTTTAGTTGTAACTTGATGATTCGAACTTCAATTGAGTATATAAAACTCAGTATAAGTCGAAATTCAATGAAATCAGAAACGTTCAGACCTATTAAATGTTAGTTTTCAAATGGAAGAAGAAAATCTGGATTTCGTCTTATAGGTTTGGAGTTAGGCCAAAATCAATTTTTTAGAAAACCAGCACTATAATCGTTTTAAAATCATAACGGTTTATCAAATAAAATAAAAGGATTTTAAGTGAATAAAAATCCGAATTTCCATTAGTTAAATCCAGATTTGAGTTATAAATTAAATATGAACTCAAGTGGAATAGGTGAAGTGATTTTCGAAAAAAAAATCAGATTTTTAATTATCGAATGAAGTTAACTAATTTGAAGAAATTAGTTAATAGGGTTTTGGACTGAACTTAACTTTGTTAAGTGAATTGAATTTGTGAAGTGAATTTAGAAATTCATTTATGAAGTTGGATTAGAAATTGGAAGTGAGCAACGAGTTTGAGTTTGATTTTTGTATAAGCAAATACAAATATATCTGAACGCGATATGTTCAGATTAAAAGTTGATTAAGCGAAGAAGCCAATTAGAAAATTAATTAGCGAATGGAAAGCGATTAAAGTATAAATGGTTGGATTGATGAATTGATATTGGGTATGGGCGTATATATGTTAAACAGGTATGGAATGAAGAGAATGAAGATTATAAGTTAAGTACTCGACAAAAAGGTACATGTTTAAATTTCAAACAAGATTTTATGAGCATATTTGGCAAGCCACTTGGCTTTTTGATTTTCTTTTTAATGGAAAAGGCCTAGAAGGCGAGTTGTAGTTGTATCGATTGAGCCGTACAAAGGAGACGTTGGCGAAATTTTTCGAAAATTTAAGTCGTGGGAATATTTTTAAGGAATTTTGATAACTAGAAATCAATATATAAATATATGTGGAATATCGAAAGGAATTTGGGAAGTGATATTATTAATGAAATATTTAAAAAGGCCAGTGATTGTTTGATGGATGTTTTTTTCCTTTGATAGTTAAATCACCGACTTTCAAAGATTTTTTGACCACATTGTCAATACGGAGAGATCGGCTAGATTATTATCGAAAAAACGCTCTGTATAGGCATAGGCATTGCAAATTATGTTATGCTAAAGAAAAATTGAAGATGGAGTAAAGTGCAAGGGTTGTTCTGTTTACAGGATAGTGCCTTCGGTTTGTCCAGTCCCAGGATAACTTCTATTGATGAATGTCATCACATAAGACGATCCTTTCAAGGTATTGCGTTAGGTGGCGGAGGAATTCATTTCTCTTAGCTTTTATTACACATAATATTATTGGAAAGATCACTAGTTATTTGATGGGTTTAACGATGTGGCATTCAAAGTGAATGGTGGCCAGATGTTCTAAGAAGGAAAATGTAGCCTCAAGCTTCATTAACTGGGAAATGACAAAAATCAGGCAGGCATCATGGCTAGTTGGGTCATACCCAAGAAGGGTGTATTGTCACTGATCTAAAGAAACTCATTTGCTCTTCTTTTGATTCTGTATCTTACGGGTTACGGTTGGACGACCGATAATCGTGGGTGATAATACATTCAATCCACTTAAGATAAATGAGTGATCGATCAGGTGTGGTCGGGTTGCAAGATGTTTTTGTTGAACTCCGGTGTATCCTCTCTAGAGTACACTGGTCAGAAGGTGGTCCTATACGTTTTCATAGTTGGAATCCAAACTCCAATAAGCGTCTTGCGGTTTTTGATTTTATATTATGTATGTGGAGCCCGAGGCGCAAGCGTTCTGCTAGATGGTTATTTGTTTGATTAGGAATTATTTTAATATCACCGGGTTTTGATATTAAAAATGGTTTGGGTTATAGTAAGGTAAAAATCGACCATGTTTATGTGTGCGCTAGTCTTACTATTATCCTTTTCTTTCAAAAAAAATTGAAGTTAAACAATATGGTTGGAGTTTACTCACACCAGTCCCATGACTGACCCAGAGTTTATTTTGTTTGTTTTAATCTAAACCCTTGGGTGCCCAAATTTGTATGGGAAATCAAGTGTTTCAGGCTTTTACAGATACACCAGGAGGAGTTTGAAGCAGGAGGCTTCACCGTTAGTTATTTAGATTTATTTCTGCTGTGATGTATATGTGTTGTACTCTGATATGGTATCTATATTCAAATACAGATTTGTATTTCAAAGTTATGATATATGATTTTATATTTGTTCGTTCCGTTGTGAGATTCTGATTTTTTTTGTTCTATATTCTATCTATTTCTATTTTTTTAACCCTAATGACTCGTATTTCTGTGCAATTTGGGATGGACGAGTGTTGTTTTAGTCAACTCAGATAGTACAGATTTGTAGGTTTTTACATGATGTCTCCGGCGGCCACCCATTTATGAGATTATTTATAGCCGAGGTCTTGACATATTTGGAGAATTTCTGGATTTGCAAGGGCTTCTCTCCTTTATTTGATGAAGAATAAAGCACCTTCGGTTTCTCTCAGTCCTAGAGAGAACTTGTATGGATTGTATGTCTGACATTGCATTTTATGGCATAACAATTGATCTTTACTAAATATATATCTATTTGGTGGTAGAGAATTATTCTCTTAGCTTAACACCCATCTCTGAGACGAACGAGCTTAGAGGTTATATATTGGTAGACATTAGTTATGTATAATGAATTGGCAATATGGCATGCTAAGTGAAATGTACTACAGATGATCAAAGCTTGGCTTTGTATGAAGCCTAGCTTTGTGTAACATAACTTCGTTAAGCCTCACATCCCAAAAATGGCAATAACAGGAAAAGATGCAGTAATATTATAGCGACCCAAGCTTCCCCGTAACAGAAAGCCCTAATTGTTTTGAGAACACGACAAATCAGAACATAAACAGAAGAACATTTCATTGTTATTACAACAATTACATTAGAGTACAAGAATATAACAGAGTATGAATAAATAATATACATCAGAAAAATATCAGAGATTTCAGCGGAAAAATAATACATAACACAACTGAAAGAAATACACGGATACAAAGCTTTCTGAATATCGCTCCAGCTGTAAACTAGGATCCTGTGAAAATAAACTGCAAAACCAAAACTACTAGCTGCCCGTGTGGAAAACAGGGGCACCCAGAGTTTAGGTTAAAACAATAAACTCCATGTCAGTCATGGGACTGGTGTGAGAAC
Organism: Allium sativum; assembly: GCA_030737875.1. Classification (NCBI taxonomy): domain Eukaryota; kingdom Viridiplantae; phylum Streptophyta; class Magnoliopsida; order Asparagales; family Amaryllidaceae; genus Allium; species Allium sativum. The sequence goes on from CM060922.1 coordinate 240,434,347, forward strand.
TAAAATAATTATTAACTTGATTTTTAAAGCAAGGTAAATTAAGGGACCATGCCATATAACACGGAATGGGTTTAACTCCAAGAATACCAGTGCATAAAACAAACAGCGCAATGCTTTTTGGAAAAATGAAGCTATTATAAGACACAAGTCCTATCACACAATGCAGCTCAAGCCGGACGGTAGAGTTTTCCCTTATAATAGCCAAAAATGCTTGATACGTTTTAAACAAATCATTTGATACTATTATAAGTGTATAGTGTTAAAAACAACTTCAAATTTAAATGTATCAATCATAGACGGCATGGTTACCATATAACATGTCGCTATACTAGTTCTATAGTTAAAACTGAAATGTCGTATTGGAAGTTGGATTTCCATCACGAACCAAGGCAAGGGATCGTGCTTACCGGTTCGAGACAATCTAGCACCATGTCTCAGGCTCAGAGCTCGAGTGCGCCTTGGATCTTCAGCGCCAGTCCTCTTTAAGTTTGAGGATTAGTAATTCCTGAACATTACGTTTCCCCGCCCTATGGGGCGTAAATCTGGTCAGTATGTCGACCATATCAATCCACTGGCCCCGCCGTGTGACCAATATATCCGACGTACCTCACTATCCATCAAATAATATACAACATCCACATGAGTAAAATGTCTGGGTTCCATACCATGACACCACTCCTATCTAGAAATAAACGCATGTATTTCCTGCAGTCCTCTCCCGTTTTTGGTTCATATCGGGGTGTGTGGCTCGCTAATTAACGCTATACACAAAGCTATAATATTTAAAGTCGTGCCTTGATCATCAACCACAAGACTCTGCTTTTCAACAAAAGCCTTGATCATTTGCATCTCAGCATGCCACATTGACAATTCACGCCATGCGACTGATGTGTATCGATATATAACCTCCAAGCTCGTATGTCTCAGAGAAGAGTGTTAAGAAAGAGAATAAATTATCTGCCACCAAACAGATATATATATATATTTAATAGAAATCAATCAACACAGAATAAAATCCAATGTCATATATGCATCCATTTACTAGTTCGTTCTAGGTTTGAACGAAATCGGAGGCACATTATTCCTCGTCCCGTATGTCTAATACAAGAGAGAGGTCCTCGCATATCCGGTCAATCTCCAAGTACGTTTGGACGATCACCACTTATTACCTTGTCTTGGGTGTACAGCCCAATCAAGACATCAGTAATCATCCAAACGATGTAAAGAGCTCCGATCTTCAACCACCGTCTTCATCGTCGACTTATCGTCGTATTAATTATTCAGAATGGGATAAACCCGGCCTTTCTGAATAACTCGCGTTTCTTATAAACAAGTGCTATAAAAACACAACATACGCCTCATTCCAATCTAGAATATTCTTTTATTCAAATATTCATATCTTTTGGGAAAGGTTCCAATTAATTTTATCAAATATAAATTCTTTTAAATTTATACTTTAATCATCCTTTGTATATTAATTCTAAACCAAATTAAGGTTTATCAACTAGTCGAGATTATCGAGCTTTACCGAAGTAATCATTTGTTTAACTTCCCAATCCCAACCTATTCATCCCATGGAGAAAAACTGGTAATACTCAATATCTAACACCACGATGGTATCGGTAAAGTTAATTACCATTTCATGTTCAAATCTAATTAAAGATTTAACTATCGCTTGGACTAAAACTGGTTCTACTCCATTCTCGATCATTTCCCAAATTTGATAATTTAAATTATCACATTCATATTTCAATCTAATTAAAGATTCATTAAAACTCCACTTAGTCTTAATCTTCTAACAATCATTATTAATGATTATTTAACTTTGGGAAATCGAACATGCAACATCGACAATCTACACCATACCATTGATTTCTGCCGATATATAACCTCTAAGTTCATACGTCTTAGAGAAGGTTTGTAAGCAAGAGAATAAATTCACCACCACTAAACAGATGTATATATATTTAACAGAGATCAACAATACAGTTCGAAATAAAATGTTAGACATGTAATCCTCTCTTTAACTGGGTTAAAGAACCAATGTCATTTAAAACACAATTAACGATAAACCAAAAATCACAATACATTAATTATGGAATCTTCACGAAAAAAAACAAATCAATATATATAATCGATATCAATATCTGTATCCGACTAATAATATAAATGGAATAACGATAAAGCTTTTAAATTCCATATATATTAACAGACTTCCTCCACAGAAGCTCACTTCGATTATTACCAAATCGAATTCCATTCAATCCCAATTTATTTTATTAAATTGGGAAACTTTACTTTGGAAAATTCCATTAAATCTTAGAATAAAGATTTGTAAATTCCAAATCTAAACTTAACTGTTAATCGAGTTAAAGAACAAGTGTTATTTAAAACATCATTCACGATAAACACTAAAATCCAATTCTTAATTCAATTCCAATTAAATATTAATTAATTGGAAAACTTCACTAAATCTTAATTAAAAGATTTATTCTTTTCTCAACTGGGTTTAAGAACAGGGTTATTTAAGACACCGCTCATGACAAACCCAAAATCCAATTTGATATCAAATACAAGGCTCTGAATAGAAATTTTATCGGTTATATTCAATATCAAATTCTAAAACCAAAAAATATCGTTTTGGGAATAACGATATACATATAGATATATCTTCCAAATTCCTCAACAATATCTGTATAATCACGGAATCCAACATCGAAATATTATGAAGATGATTTCCATTCCAATTCATATGTTGGAAATTCTGGTTATATTAAAACCCATTCTCAATACAATTTATTTATTTAAAAACAAATGGATTATAATTCTAGTTAATAACTAGTTCATTTCGATAAAATATATTCTTATCTTTTCTAATATGGAATTTTTTATCCTAATTCTTTCCAAATCATTTATTATGATTTTACACAAATTATTAATATTTTTAGTAATTTTATGAAGGCCCTTTCAGTTGATTTCCATAAACGGCCTTTTTCAAATTTGATTTGGACATAATTCCAAATCCAATCATTAGATTTAAAATCTCTTATACTCATTGGAAAGCTCTTTTCGATACAAACCCAACGGTTTCGGTTTTAGAAGAATCTGACGGACGAATCTCCCGTAATGTCAATTCGAAGTCAATGGTCGAAATTCACGAACGGTCGCGGTGCGGCGCATTCTATTTAGGCCATTAATATATATTATATATATTTCATCGATTTCCATTTGAAACATATTTTATAAATCATTTATAAATTCATTTTAAAATGATTCCCACTCTCACTTCAATTTTATACAAAAATTGAATATTCCATATCATCATAATATTTAAATGATAATATTTTCAAAATATCTGATTTTGAAATCATTTCCTTTTGATATTCATTATAAAAATGAATAAAATTGATATAAATATCGTTCGCGTTAAAATGGCGCGAATCTAAATAACACGACTTCATATATTTCAATATTTTCATGTCCATCTGAAATCAGACATCAAAATCATAATTTAATTCTTTACTAAATATTATTTTAAAATCTTTACTAGATATTATTTTAAAATCTTTACTAAATATTATTTTAAAATCTTTACTAATAATTATTTTAAAATCTATACTAAATATTAATTTAAAATCTTTACTAATAATTATTTTAAAATTTTTGTTATTTCTGAATTGGAATCAGGCCCAATCAATTACCATATAATTTTAGTTATATGGATTTCATACGTCGCATGCAATAATGATAAATGATCATTCAACATTCAAACATCATCCAAAGTGTATTTTTACAACTGTATAAGCATTAAAATAAATAAATAACGCTCATCACAGCCTGTCAACCCATCGATTGACATACAACTAAATATTGGGATTAATGTATGTCAAATATCATCCCAATACCCGTGCGGGGTTTTCAAACAACACATACTGAACATTATTTGTGCAGTTGGGCAATGTGTAAAATTAATCGTCCCAATCAATGTCAGTTAAATGGGTGTACATAAACAAATCATCTGATTTGTAAATGAATATTTATTTTCATTTTAGGAGAATTTTATGCCATTCATATATACGTTAAAAACTATATTTTTAGCGATAAAATATTTATTTCAACAATTTACTACTTTATATAATTCATACATTCAAAAAAATGATTTTTTATTGTTCAAACATTTTATTTAACATATGTATATTTTATATAGTTCATTCAATCAATAAAAATGATATTTTTATTGTATAAATATTTTATTCAACACGTGTATATTTTAAACAGTTCATTCAATCAATAAACACAATACAGTCAATTTCACCATAGTTCAATCCAAACAAACATCCATAGTTTGTACAATAAATTGTGTCGTGGACTTCTAAACCCCGTCTGCATCCTAGTATATATTTAACTGTAAAATAGTTAGTGTGAGAAGTAGCTCTCACGTTCGTTCTCCACTCCGCCAGTTTTTATTTCTGAATTCAGTGCTATTTTGGGTTTGAATTTGCTTGAAATTCCAATATGCTCTGTTTCCATTCTGGTCAATTCCATTGCGTAGATTTTGTTGAGATGATTCCAACGCAACTAAAATTGTTCAATTTGGACCTCGTATGAAAGAGATATGAATTTTTATACATTCAACTAGAATTTAAATTAAATTACATAATTAATTAATTATTTAATACCCCAGTCCTATCTTCTTCATCGTTACATCCTACTGTACAAAATCGAACTACACTCCAGCCCTAGGGTTAGAAATCGTTGGCCATCCACGTCCCTGACCGATGATCAGCAACCACCCCATCGACGGCCCATGTGAGTCGTGCCATCCCCCTCATCCTCGAGCAGCTCGATGGTTCCTCGGTCTGAAAAGGGGTGTAAACAACCATAGTTCGAGTTGTAAATGATCCCAGTTTCCAACACGAATTTCCATCTTTGTCGTATGGATTGAAAGGTCATAGAGAGGACTACAATGTTTGCGTAAGAGTGGGTGTCTAATTCATAGGGGATTGAGAGTATTAGTTGGATTGTTTTCGGACAATATTGGCCATTAACGAAGAAGGAAGCGACACCAGGTTGCATTGACCACATAGGGAGGGATTTGGCCGAAATTAGGGTTTTACAAAGCAAAGGGGCTATTTATATATAATTTAAATAATATTTAATTCAAAAATTTTTCAAAAGTGAATTTTGCATTCGAACTCCAATTAAAACCCAACGACTATCATCCCTAGCTAAATACCCCCATTCCGAACACAATGGGATACGTTTCGTAAGCCAATTCGACTGTTTCGATCAGTTTTTATCAAAATTACAAAATAAATCAATATATATTAAATTTGAAAATACATTTTAACTTACCAAGGCTACATACTAACTCCAAAAACTGCAGAAAAAATCTATCTAGATTTGTTTTGATGATACAGTCCTAACAAAACTAATTTCGTCAAATTTGGAGACCGTTTGAAAAATGGCATTTTTCAGGTTGATCCAATTCAACTAAAATTGACAAAACACGTTTTCTTTTGCCATGCTCACATATTAAAGCCAAAAATTATGAAATTTGAAACTTAACAATAATTTGACATTCCAGATCCAACAAAAGCGATTTCATTAAAAAGGGAGGTCATTTGCAAAATGGCTATTTTAAGGCTATATATTAAATAAAATATATATAAATTCTATAGCGACTATTTTAAATTTTAAACTGGACATAACTTTTAATTGTCGTTATGAAATCTGGATTTTTCACATTCGTTAGAAAGAAATAATTTAACAGATTCAAATATTTTTGGTTTTAGTGAAATCCGATTTTATTTTGATTCTGGTACATTCATTTGAAATTTGAAATCGAATTTTCAAACTACCGCGCCATTTCAGGGACGTTTTATAATTAAAATAAATTTACTCGTTCTAACTTCGACTTAAATAATTTTTTAGTTATTATTATTTAAAATAAATCATTTTAAATATTCAATATCCATAAAAATAGCTAAAATAAAACTTTTAAATTGGTTCTGAAAATCCGGGTTGTTACAATCTCCCACACTTAAAATCTTTTCGTCCTAAAAAAGGAACGGAGCTGAAAGTTGTTTAACTAACCAACTTAACTTTCATTCTTCAACTTTTCAGTTTCTAAGAATTTTCTAATTTTTCAAAAATTAGGCTAACACCCTAAATTTTTGAAAAATTTCGCCATAACCTTCTTTGCACGGGGAGACCTTTAAAACCGCAACTTGCCTCACAGGGCCCTCATCAATCAAAAAGAAAAAGAAATCAACTCATAAAATCATCAAAACCCAAGAAAATGGTAAACATGTACCTATTTGTCAGGCATATAACATTTTTCCTCTTCTTGACTTCCATGCTTTGACCTATTCATATATATACATGTATGTGCATGCAATTTCAATCAATTTCAATTCAGTTCAATATTTTGATTTAATTTAGCTAAACTTACTTTTCATTCATATATTGGTTAAATTAATTATCATTCCAATTTTTTTTAATTAGTTATACTAATAATCAAACATCACAACAAGCAATCAATTTCTTGATTAAATTTTCAAATTCATAACTTTGATATATATATATATATATACACATATTCAAAATCCTGTTTTTTGATGCCAATTTACAAATAATAAAACCTACCTAGTTTTGGTTCTCACACCAGTCAATTGTAAATATATAGATATTCCACTTTCGATACTCGAACATAGACTCTGGTGATGAGGCCTCGTCATCAGGATCATCCCCTGGTGACTAGAGCATGATTCTAAATCTATCTAGTATCTGAGGCTTCGAATATACATCTCGTCAGGCATATACTTGAAATATCTCTATATTGGATTGTCCAAATTTAATTTAAAATAAAATATTCAAATACGTATAGTAAGATTTAAATTTTCAAAAAAAAAATTGTTGTCATTTTTTATTCTAAAAATAACACTTTTCACACTCGTTCTAGGATACTACTAATCCTATCTCTAGCAAGTCATTCTCATTGGATATTACTAATCCAATCTTTGATGAATTCTTCGTTCGGCTCTAATGTGCCTTGTTCTCGAGCTCTGTAAACCAAAGCTCTGATACCAAATTGTAGCGACTCAAACTTCCCCGTAAAGGAAAGCCCGGATTGTTTTGAGAACACGACAAATCAGAACACAAACAGTAGAACATTTCATTGCAATTACAACAATTGCATCAGAATACAAGAATATAACAGAATACGAATAAATAATATACAACAGAAAAATATCAGAGATTTAAATTACTAAGTAGTGGAAAAATAATACATAACACAACTGAAAGAAATACACGGATACAGAGCTTTTCGAATATCGCTCCAGCTGTAAACCAGGATCCCGTGAAAATAAATCTACAAAACCAAAACAACTAGCTGCCCTGTGAAAAATAGAGGCACACAGAGTTTAGGTTAAAATAATAAACTCCAGGTCAGTCATGAGACTGCTGTGAGAACTAAAACAGTTATTGACTTGATTTTTAAAGTTAGGTAAATCATGGGACCACGCCGCATAACATGGAACGGTTTTACCCCCAAGAGTACAACAAACAGCGCAATGCTTTTTGGAAAAATCAAGCTATTATAGGACTCAGGTCCCATCACGCAATGCAACGCAAGCTGGAGGATAGAGTTTTCCCTTATAATAGCCAAACATGCTTGATACATTTTAAAACAAATCATTTGATACTATTATAAGTGTATAGTGTTAAAAACAACTTCAAATATAAATGTATCAGCCATAGACGACATGAGTACCATATATCATGCCGCCATACTAGTTCTACAATTAAAATCAAAATGACGTGTTGGAAGTTGGATTTCCATCATGAACCAAGGCAAGGGATCGTCCTTACCAATTCGAGGCAATCTAGCACCATGTTCTAGGCTCAGAACTCGAGTGCACCTTGGATCTTCAAAGCCGGTACTCTCTTACGTTTGAGGATTAGTAATTCCTGAACAATACACTTCCCTGCCCTATAGGGCATAAGTCTGGTCAGTATGATCGAGTCTGGTCGGTATGTCGATCATATCAATCCATTGGCCCCATCAAATAATATGCAACATCCACATAAGTAAAATGTCTGGGCTCCATACCATGGCACCACTCCTAGTTAGAAAGAAACGCATGTCCTCCCTGTAGTCCTCTCCTATTTCTAGTTCATACCGGGGTGTGAGGCTCACGAATTAACGCTATACACAAAGCTATGCTATTTAAAGTTGTGCTTTGATAATCAACAAGGCTTTACTTTTCAACAAAAGCCTTGATCATTTGCATCTCAACATGCCACACTTACAATTCACGCCATGCGACTGATGTGTATCGATATATAACCTCTAAACTCGTATATCTCAGAGAAGGGTGTTAACCAAGAGAATAAATTCTCCACCACCAAACAGATATATATATAAAAGAAATCAATTGACACAGAATAAAATCCAATGTCAAACACGCATCCATTTACTAGTTCGTTCAAGGTCTGAACGAAATCGGAGGCATCTTATTCCTCGTCCCATATGTCTAATACAAGAGAGAGGTCCTCACATATCCGGTCGATCTCCAAGTACGTTTGGACGTTCACCACTTATTACTTTGTCTTGGGTGTATAGCCCAATCAAGACATCAGTAATCATCTAAACGATGTGAAGATCTCTGATCTTCAATCATCGTCTTCACCGTCAACTTATCGTCATATTAATTATTCAAATTGGGATAAACCCGGTCTTTCTGAGTAACTCGCGTATCTTATAAACAAGTGCTACAAAAACACAACGTACGCCTCATTCCAATCCATAATAATCTTTTATTCAAATATTCATATCTTTTGGGAAAGGTTCCCATTAATTTTTTCAAATATAAATTCTTTTAGATTTATATTTTAATCTTCCTTTGGATATCAATTCTAAACTAAATTAAGGTTTATCAACTAGTTGGGATTATCGAGCCTTACCAAAGTAATCATTTGTTTAATTTCCTAATCCCAACCTATTCATCCCATGGAGCAAAACTGATAATACTCCATATCTAACACCACGATGTTATCGGTAATTTTAATTACCATTTCACATTCAAATCTAATTAAAGATTTATATATTGCTTGGAGTAAAACTGGTGGTACTCCATTCTCGATCATTTCCCAAATTTGATAATTTAAATTATCATATTCTCATTTCAATCTAATTATATATTCATTAAAACTCCACTCATTCTTAATCTTCTAACAATCATTATTAATGATTACTTAACTTTGGTAAATCAAACATGTCGCATCGAAAATCTACACCGTACCATTAATTTCTGCCAATATATAACCTCTAAGCTCATACGTCTTAGAGAAGGGTGTTACGTAAGAGAATAAATTCTCCGCCACCAAACAGATATATATTTAACAGAGATCAACGATATAGTTCGAAATAAAATGTTAAACATGTAATCCTGTCTGTAACTGGGTTAAAGAACCAGTGTCATTTAAAACACAGTTCATGATAAACCCAAAATCACATTCCATTAATTATGGAATCTTCACAAAAAAATAGATCAATATATATAATTGATATCAATTTCCGTATCCGACTAATAATATAAATGGAATAACGACAAAGCCTTCTAAATTCCATATATATTAACAGTCTTCCTCCACAGAAGCTCACTTCGATTATTACCACATCGACTTCCATTCAATCCTAATTTATTTTATTAAATTGGAAAACTTTACTTTGGAAAATTCCATTAAATCTTAGAATAAATATTTTTAAACTCCAAATCTTAACTTCACTGTTAATCGGGTTAAAGAACAAGTATTATTTAAAACACCATTCACGACAAACCCTAAAATCCAATTCTTAATTCAATTCCAATTAAGTATTAATTAACTGGAAAACTTCACTAAATCTTAATTAAAACATTTATTATTTTCTCATCTAGGTTTGAGAATAGTGTTGTAATAACCCGGAAAATCTGGGCCAGTTTAAAATTTTTATTTTGGCAATTTTAGCGAATTTTGGATATTTAAAATGAATTATTTTAAATAATATCGGCGAGAAAATTTATTTTGAATATAATTAGAACGTATATATTATACGCGTCGTCGTTAGAATATAAATATTTATATATAATTATAAATAGAATTGAAAATGGCGCGGTAGTTCGATAATTCGATTTCAAACTTCAATTGAATGTACCGGGTGCAAAACAATCCGGATTTTAGTGAAACCAAAAACATTAGGATCTAATTGATGATATCTTTCCAGCGAATCCGAATAATCAAGATTTCATAGCGGGAATCAAAAGATAAGCCCAGTTGAAAATTCTGAATAGTCGCTATAGAATTTCGGCCCTTAAAAATAGCCATTTTGCAAACGACCTCGGATTTCGACGAAACCAGTTTTGTTGGGTCCGTGGTGTCAAGTTATTGCTAGGTTTCAAATTTCATAATTTTTCAAATCAATATGTGAGCGTGGCAAAGGAAAACGCGTTTGACCAGTTTCAGTTGATTTTAATCGACTAGAAAAGGACCATTTTTCTAACGGTCTCAGAATTCGACGAAACTAGTTTTGTTAGGACCGTATCGTCAATACGAAGCTAGAAAATATTTTTCGGGAATTTTTAGAGTTAGTATGTGACCCCGGTAACTCGAAATGTACGTTTAAAATTCAATATAGTGATTTAAATGTAAATTTAACAGAAACTGATTCAAACAGTCGAATCAGCCTACGAAACATGTCCCATTGTGTTCGGAATGGGGGTAAAACGCTATGGACGACATGCGGTAGGCCTCGTTTCGAGATCGTATGTAAAAGTCAACTTTTTAAAAATTAATTAATTAAATAATAAAAAAAATTCTTCCCTCCCTCTCCCTTTATCTTTCTGCCCCCCCCCCCCCCCCCCACATTTAAACAGAAATCGATTTATAAAAAAAAAAAAAACGAAAACCCGCCGCCACGCGAAGCCCCCTCAGGCGCCAGAGGCGACGATCGCGACCCCCTCCCCCTTCGATCGTGACCCCACGCCCCCGTCCTGATGGTCACCGCACCGCGCCCCAACCCTCGCCACCGCCTTTCCCTCAGCCCCCTCGCCGCAGTCCACCATCGGAGCCCCCTCCCCAGCGGCGCCGACCTCGCATCAGCCCCCCCCCCCCTCTGTAAGTTCACTGAAACTGATTTTTTTTTATTATTTACTTTGAAACTGATTTTTTTTATTTACTTTGAAACTGATTTTTTTTATTTACTTTGAAACTGTTTTTTTTATTATTTACTTTAAAACTGATTTTTATAAATTTAGATTAGAAAGAAAATACGATTTTAATTGAATATAAAGCTTAGATATTTATTCGTATACAGAATATATTCTTATTCATATGAAGTATAAATGAGTAATCATATAAAGATTAGATTTTTGAGGATGTAAAAGTTAGATTTTTATATTTAGAAAGGTTTGATTTCTTTTTTATATGCTAGGAAGAATTAAAAATATGATTTTTAACAATATAAAATTAGAAAAGGTTTGATTTTAAAATAAGGAGAAAGTTTGAATTTTTACTAATGAAAGGTTAAGGATATAAGTTTTATATGTGAAGTGGATCACAAATATGATCTTCATTATTTTAAAGTAATAAAAATATGATTTTTATATTTTTAAAGTATTAAAAATATAATCTTTACTATATAGAAGATGTAAAAATATGATTTTTGGTTAGGTAGAAAATAAAAATATAATTTTTACATGATAGGAATATTAAAAATATCATCTTTATATGTGTAGAAAAATAAAAATGAGATTTTTATAAAGATGAAATCTTTAAATTTGAAAAGGCGAAGTCTATGTTTTTATAAAGGCGAAATCTTTATTTTAGAAAAGGCGAAATCTTTATATGGAAAATAGCGTGATAAAAATATAATTTTTATCTATATAACATAGTAGTAAAAATTCGATTTTTATATATTGAATAACGGAATAAAAATTCGATTTTTAAATGTAGGAAGCGATTATAAAAATATGATTTTTAAATTGAAAGTAAATAAATAAAAATGTGATTTTTATTTTAAAGCCATCAAAATATAAAAATGTGTGATTTTTATATATGTAGTGGCTACGAGCAACGAAGATGACGAAGTTGCGATAGCGATGAAGATTTCTATCAATGAAGTGTCGTGGAGCTAGGATAGCTATCTATGAGAATTTCTCACCTTTCAATTTCTTTTTCTAGTTATATATATATACTAGGATGCAGACGGTGCTTAGTAGCACCCGACACAATCGTCCACAGACCATGGACTTGTTTGTTTGGTTGCATAAATTAGTTAGATTATTTGATTGAAATTTGAATTGGTTGGGGAAATGAATGGATTGATTGATGTGTGAATGGCGTGGGCCTTCACTAGACCGGGGATAAGGCTAGGCCTCGTCCCGTTTCTAGTATCGTGCCGTTATGCCGTCGAAATTTTCTAAAATATGTTAGAAAAATAAAAATAACATTTTATTGAATAAATGAACCGAATAGAATATTCATAGGTTCAATAAAATGTTTTATCGTTAAAAATATAATTTTTAACGTGAATGTGAATAAATAAATATTCATTTACAAACCGGACGGTTTGTTTATGTACACCTATTTGAAGGACATTGATTGGGACGATAAATTTTACACATCGCCCAACTGCACAAATAAAATATGTGTTTGATTGTTTGAAACCCCACACGGGTGTTAGGATGAAATTTGAAGTTCACTCATCCTGATTGATTAAATATGTCGATCGATCGATTGACAGGCTGTTATAAGCGTTAGATATCTATATTTGATGCTTATACAGTGTAGTGCACTTTGGTTGATGGTTGATTATTTTTCAATGCTATTATATACATGTGTTGTATGGAATCCATATAATTAACTTTATATGGTAATTGATTGGGCCTCATTCCAATTTGAAAAATAAAGAATAATATAAAATAAAGGTTCATGTGTTGACAGTACTCATCCATTGAGATTGGTCATGTGTTGAACGAAATATTTTAATAATAAAAATTTTATCATTATAAAATAAAGGTTCATGTGTTGACTGTACTCATCCGTTGAGATTAGTCATGTGTTGAACGAAATATTTTAAAAATAAAATCTACATCTTTATCATATATAAATCTGAAACTGACTGGAAATTAGATAAGATGAGTGGTCTCCTGGATATTGATCTGATGTTGGTTTCGGCCTTCGGGGTTAATATTCAGGGAATTGTTCTCTTACTAATTTACGGTTGGAGTCTGATTTAATATCAAACGATAGATACCTTAATTTTCACAAAATATATTAAATAACAAAATGGTCACACGTGGACGGTACTCATTCGTTGAGATTAGTCGTGTGTTGACAAAGAGATAGAGTCGTATATGGAAATAGAAATAATTTGAAATAGAAATATTTGAGATAGAAATATTTGAAAAAGAATATTTGAAAATAGAAAACGATTTCGAAATGAATTGAATAGGAAACGATTTCGAAATGAATTGAATAGAAAACGATTTCGAAATGAATTGAATAGAAAACGATTTCGAAATGAATTGAATATATAACGATTTCGATTTGAATTGAATACAAAACGATTTCGAAATGAATTGAATAGGAAACGATTTCGAATTGAATGGAATAGAAAACCAATTTGATTTCAATTGAATATATAATGAATTGAATTCAAATAGAAAACGAAACGAATTTGATTTGAATAGAAAATGAATTTGAATCGAATAGAAAACCAATTTGAATTGAATTGAATTGAAAACGAATTCAAATTGAATTGAAAGCGAATTGAAATGAATTCAAATTTAATTGAAATTTGAATTGAATAGAAATGAATTTTAAAACGAATTTATAAAGAAGAAATCAATTTTGATTTGAATTGAAATGAAAGTTGAAATTGCTTTTGAAACGAATTTAAAACTATTTATATAATTCGTTTTAAATAGAAATCGACGAAATATATATATTATATATATTATATATATAATATAATGGCCTGAATAGAACGCGCCGCGCCGCGGCAGTTCGTGAATTTCGACCATTTATTTCAAACGGACATTACGGGAGATCCGACCGTCGGATTCTCCTAAAACCGGAACCGTTGGGTTCGTATCGAAAACTGCTTTCTAGCGAATATTAGAAATTTGAAATCTAACGGTTGGATGTGGAGATACATCCAAATCAAATTCGAAAAAGGTCGCTGTAAGTGCAGTTCGATGGCCGTTGTTGGAAATCAACTGTACGGGCCTTGGTAAAATTATTAAAAATAGTAATAATTTGGGTAAAATCATAAGAAATGATTTGGGAAAATTTGGGATGAAAAACTCCATATTTGAAAAGATAAAAATAGATTTTTATCGAAATGAACTAGTTTTGAACTAAATTTAAAACCCAATTATTTTTAAATAAATGAATTAGATTTAAAAAGGGGTTTTAAATAATCGGAATTTCTAATATATTTGATTGGATTTGAAACGGGTTTATCGTGAACGGTGTTTTAAATAACACTAGTTCTTTAACCCGATAATAATTAGAATGTGATTTAGGTTTGTCGTGAACTGTGTTTTAAATAACACCTAGTTCTTTAACCCAGTAAAAGGAGTTCTAACGAATCTGCAATTAGATTGAAATGTGAATCTATAATCTAAATTATCAAATTTAGAAATGAGCGAGAATGGAGTATCGCCAGTTTTACTCCAAAGCGATAGTCAAATCTTTAATTAGATTTGAACGTGAAATGATAATTAATTTTACCGATAACACCGTGTTGTTAGACATGGAGTATTACCAGTTTTGCTTCATGGGATGAATAGGTTGAGATTGGGAAATAAAATAAATAATTACTTCGGTGTGATTCGCTAATCTCGACTAGTTTAGAAAAACCATAATTTGGTTTGAAATGACATCCAAAGGAAGATTACAGGATAAATTTTAAAGAATTTATCTTGGATAAAATTAATGGGAACCTTTCCCTAAGAATGTGGAATTTAGAAACTAGCTGTAGGTTGGCTAAGAAGAATGGTTTCCTGGGTATTGATCTGACGTTGGTTTCGGCCTTCGGGGTTAATGTTTGGGAAATTGTTCTCTTGCTAATTTGCGGTTAGTGACTAATGAATTGGAATGAGGCGTATGTTGTGTTTATGTAACATTTGTTTTAATATACGCGGGTTGTTCGGAAAGTCCGGGTTTATACCCATTCTGAATAACCGATTCGACGATAAGTCGAAGATGAAGACGGTGGTCGAAGACCGGAAGTCTTCACATCGTTTGAGTAATTACTGACAATCCTGATTGGGCTGTACACCCAAGAGGATGGAAATAGTTGGTGGTCGTCCAGACGTACCTGGAGATGGATGGATATGCGAGGAAAGTGCCTCCGGTTTCGTTCAGACCCAGAACGGACTTGAAAATGGATTGTGTGTCTGACATTGGATTTTATTTTGTGTTGATTGATTTCTATTAAATATACATCTGTTTGGCAGCGGAGAATTTATTCTCTTGCTTAACGCCCTTCTCTGAGACGTACGAGCTTAGAGGTTATATATCGATAGATATCAATCGCATGGCATGAATTGCCTGTGTGGCACACTAAGATGCAATAATCAAGGCTTCTGTTGAAAAGCAAAGTCTTGTGGTTGATGATCAAAGCACGCCTACGTGGCAGCTTTGTGTATAGCATGGATTCGCGAGCCTCACACCTCGGTATGAGTCAAAAACGGGATAAGGACCCAAGGAGTGCACGACGTTTCTTTCTAGCTATGGTGGTGTCAGTGACTTACCAGCCCTGACATTTATATACTTTTCACCTATGTGGTTGTTGGAATGTGAGGCGCCTCGATTATAGGTCTGTAAGGACCGGGAAACGTGTGTTCAGGCATAATTAATCCTCTAACGTAAGTGAGGACCGGCCTTGGAGGATCCGGGGTTGCCCAGAGTGCGTAACCCGGAGGCATTTGCTAGAGTGTCTCGATCGCGGAGAGGAGCTTGCCCCTTGCCTCGACTCATGACGGAAATCCAATTTCCAATACGTGTATTGCGGTTTTAATTGTAGAACTAGTATGGCGACATGATATATGGTACCCATGCCGTCTATGATTTATATTTATGATTGAAATTGTTTTGACACTATACACTTATTATAGTATCAAATGATTTGTTTTAAACGTTCCAAGCATGTTTGGCTATTATAAGGGAAAACCCTATCCTCCGGCTTGCGTTGCATTGTGTGATGGGACCTGGGTCTTATAATAGCTTCATTTTTCGTAAAAGCATTGCGCTGTTTATTCTATGCACTAGTATTCTTGGGAGGAAACCCGTTCCGTGTTATACGGCGTGGTCCCTTGAATTACTCTCTTTTAAAATAAAGTTTTAAATAACTGTTTTAGTTCTCACACCAGTCACATGACTGACCTGGAGTTTATTGTT
Source organism: Allium sativum (assembly GCA_030737875.1). Classification (NCBI taxonomy): domain Eukaryota; kingdom Viridiplantae; phylum Streptophyta; class Magnoliopsida; order Asparagales; family Amaryllidaceae; genus Allium; species Allium sativum. Next base: position 240,450,799 of record CM060922.1, read on the forward strand.
TTAACCTAAACTCTGGGTGCCCCTATTTTTCGCACGGGCAGCTAGTAGTTTTGGTTTTGCAGATTTATATTCACAGGATCCTGGTTTACAGCTGGAATGATATCCGGAAAGCTCTGTATCCGTATATCAACTTCAGTTGTGCTTTGTATTATTTTTCCGCTGCTATGTAATTTACTGTAATCTCTGATATTTATCGTATGTAATTTATTCATTTATACTCTGTATATTCTTGTATCTGATGGAATTGTTGTAATAGCAATGAAATGTTCTTTTGTCTGTGCTCTGATTTGTCCTGTTCTCAACAGTCAGGGGTTTCGAACGGTCTAGATTGGTTTAACGACTGATTCGGATCGAGCGAAATTCCAGGCCGTCACATTTGGTATCAGAGCTTTGGTTTACAGAGCTCGAGAACAAGGCACCTTAGAACCTTACGAAAGAATTCATCAGATATTGGATTAGTAATATCCAATTAGAATGACTCGTTAGAGACAGGATCAGTAGTATCCTAGAACGAGTGTGAAGAGTATATTTTTCAAATGAAAACAATTTTTATTTTGAAAATTTAAATCATTTTATACGTATTTGATTATTTATTTATTTTGAATATGGACAATCGAGTATATAAAGATTTTGCATATACGCGTCATGAACGTATATTCGAAGTTTTAATATACTGGATAGATATAGAATCATACTCTAGTGGCCCGAAGATGATTCTGATGATTGACTAGTCGTCATTAGTATTCATGTTCGAGTAACGAAGGTGTGATATCGATATATTTCCATTAGGCTGGTGTGAGAACCAAAACTTACATAGTTAGAACACATTGTTGTGAATTGGCATCAAAAACATGATTTTTGTATATATATCAAATTTTATGGATTTGAAACTTTAATCCACTAATTAATTGATGTTTGTGTTGTTTGTTTATTTGTTTGATAATTTTAACCATTTATGCCTAATTGAACCAAATACTGACTTATATTGAAAATTGGTTGCATTTGCTTGCATATACTTGTACTTACATTGAACAGGTCATAGCAAGAAGGCTAGAGCCGAAGAATAAAATTTGTTTGCTCGACAAATAGGTACATGTTTACTACATAATTTACTGTTTTGTTTGGGTGATGATGATTTTATGAGCCTATTGGCTAGCCGCTTGGCCTTTTCTTTTTCTTTTTGAGATTAGAAGGACCGGGGAAGCTATTTGAAATTCCCCGATGCTCCCGGTGCAGGGGAGGTTATGGCGAAATTTTTCGGAAATTTAGGGTGTTAGCCAAATTTTTGAAAATTTGAAGACTCTCAGAAACTGAAAAGTTGGAGAATGAAAACCAGACCGAAGGTAGAGCTGATTAATCAAACCACTTTCGACTTTGTTCCTTTTCGGGGACGAAAAGTTTTAAGTGGGGGAGATTGTAATAACCAGGAAAATCTGGGCCAGTTTAAAATTTTTATTTTGGCAATTTTAGCGAATTTTGGATATTTAAAATGAATTATTTTAAATAATATCGGCGAGAAAATTTATTTTGAATATAATTAGAACGTATATATTATACGCGTCGTCGTTAGAATATAAATATTTATATATAATTATAAATAGAATTGAAAATGGCGCGGTAGTTCGATAATTCGATTTCAAACTTCAATTGAATGTACCGGGTGCAAAACAATCCGGATTTTAGTGAAACCAAAAACATTAGGATCTAATTGATGATATCTTTCCAACGAATCCGAATAATCAAGATTTCATAGCGGGAATCAAAAGATAAGTCCAGTTGAAAATTCTGAATAGTCGCTATAGAATTTCGGCCCTTAAAAATAGCCATTTTGCAAACGACCTCGGATTTCGACGAAACCAGTTTTGTTGGGTCCGTGGTGTCAAGTTATTGCTAGGTTTCAAATTTCATAATTTTTCAAATCAATATGTGAGCGTGGCAAAGGAAAACGCGTTTGACCAGTTTTAGTTGATTTTAATCGACTAGAAAAGGACCATTTTTCTAACGGTCTCAGAATTCGACGAAACTAGTTTTGTTAGGACCGTATCGTCAATACGAAGCTAGAAAATATTTTTCGGGAATTTTTAGAGTTAGTAAGTGACCCCGGTAACTCGATATGTACGTTTAAAATTCAATATAGTGATTTAAATGTAAATTTAACAGAAACTGATTCAAATAGTCGAATCAGCCTACGAAACATGTCCCATTGTGTTCGGAATGGGGGTAAAACGCTATGGACGACATGCGGTAGGCCTCGTTTCGAGGTCGTATGTAAAAGTCAAGTTTTTAAAAATTAATTAATTAAATAATAAAAAAAAATCTTCCCTCCCTCTCCCTTTATCTTTCTGCCCCCCCCCCCCCCCACGTTTAAACAGAAATCGATTTATATAAAAAAAAAAAAACGAAAACCCGCCGCCACGCGAAGCCCCCCCAGGCGCCAGAGGCGACGCGCGAGAGCCCCCCCCCCCCCCCCGGCGGCGCGACGATCGCGACCCCCTCCCCCTTCAATCGTGACCCCACGCCCCCGTCCTGATGGTCACCGCACCACGCCCCAACCCTCGCCACCGCCTTTCCCTCAGCCCCCTCGCCGCAGTCCACCATCGGAGCCCCCTCCCCAGCGGCGCCGACCTCGCATCAGCCCCCCCCCCTCTGTAAGTTCACTGAAACTGATTTTTTTTTTTATTATTTACTTTGAAACTGATTTTTTTTATTTACTTTGAAACTGATTTTTTTTATTTACTTTGAAACTGTTTTTTTTTATTATTTACTTTAAAACTGATTTTTATAAATTTAGATTAGAAAGAAAATACGATTTTAATTGAATATAAAGCTTAGATATTTATTCGTATACAGAATATATTCTTATTCATATGAAGTATAAATGAGTAATCATATAAAGATTAGATTTTTGAGGATGTAAAAGTTAGATTTTTATATTTAGAAAGGTTTGATTTCTTTTTTATATGCTAGGAAGAATTAAAAATATGATTTTTAACAATATAAAATTAGAAAAGATTTGATTTTAAAATAAGGAGAAAGTTTGAATTTTTACTAATGAAAGGTTAAGGATATAACTTTTATATGTGAAGTGGATCACAAATATGATCTTCATTATTTTAAAGTAATAAAAATATGATTTTTATATTTTTAAAGTATTAAAAATATAATCTTTACTATATAGAAGATGTAAAAATATGATTTTTGGTTAGGTAGAGAATAAAAATATAATTTTTACATGATAGGAATATTAAAAATATCATCTTTATATGTGTAGAAAAATAAAAATGAGATTTTTATAAAGATGAAATCTTTAAATTTGAAAAGGCGAAGTCTATGTTTTTATAAAGGCGAAATCTTTATTTTAGAAAAGGCGAAATCTTTATATGGAAAATAGCGTGATAAAAATATAATTTTTATCTATATAACATAGTAGTAAAAATTCGATTTTTATATATTGAATAACGGAATAAAAATTCGATTTTTAAATGTAGGAAGCGATTATAAAAATATGATTTTTAAATTGAAAGTAAATAAATAAAAATGTGATTTTTATTTTAAAGCCATCAAAATATAAAAATGTGTGATTTTTATATATGTAGTGGCTACGAGCAACGAAGATGACGAAGTTGCGATAGCGATGAAGATTTCTATCAATGAAGTGCCGTGGAGCTAGGATAGCTATCTGTGAGAATTTCTCACCTTTCAATTTCTTTTTCTAGTTATATAAATATACTAGGATGCAGACGGTGCTTAGTAGCACCCGACACAATCGTCCACAGACCATGGACTTGTTTGTTTGGTTGCGTAAATTAGTTAGATTATTTGATTGAAATTTGAATTGGTTGGGGAAATGAATGGATTGATTGATGTGTGAATGGCGTGGGCCTTCACTAGACCGGGGATAAGGCTAGGCCTCGTCCCGTTTCTAGTATCGTGCCGTTATGCCGCCGAAATTTTCTAAAATATGTTAGAAAAATAAAAATAACATTTTATTGAATAAATGAACCGAATAGAATATTCATAGGTTGAATAAAATGTTTTATCGTTAAAAATATATTTTTTAACGTGAATGTGAATAAATAAATATTCATTTACAAATCGGACGGTTTGTTTATGTACACCTATTTGAAGGACATTGATTGGGACGATAAATTTTACACATCGCCCAACTGCACAAATAAAATATGTGTTTGATTGTTTGAAACCCCACACGGGTGTTAGGATGAAATTTGAAGTTCACTCATCCTGATTGATTAAATATGTCGATCGATCGATTGACAGGCTGTTATAAGCGTTAGATATCTATATTTGATGCTTATAAAGTGTAGTGCACTTTGGTTGATGGTTGATTATTTTTCAATGCTATTATATACATGTGTTGTATGGAATCCATATAATTAACTTTATATGGTAATTGATTGGGCCTCATTCCAATTTGAAAAATAAAGAATAATATAAAATAAAGGTTCATGTGTTGACAGTACTCATCCATTGAGATTGGTCATGTGTTGAACGAAATATTTTAATAATAAAATTTTTATGATTATAAAATAAAGGTTCATGTGTTGACTGTACTCATTCGTTGAGATTAGTCATGTGTTGAACAAAATATTTTAAAAATAAAATCTACATCTTTATCATATATAAATCTGAAACTGACTGGAAATTAGATAAGATGAGTGGTCTCCTGGATATTGATCTGATGTTGGTTTCGGCCTTCGGGGTTAATATTCAGGGAATCGTTCTCTTACTAATTTACGGTTGGAGTCTGATTTAATATCAAACGATAGATACCTTAATTTTCACAAAATATATTAAATAACAAAATGGTCACACGTGGACGGTACTCATTCGTTGAGATTAGTCGTGTGTTGACAAAGAGATAGAGTCGTATATGGAAATAGAAATAATTTGAAATAGAAATATTTGAGATAGAAATATTTGAAAAAGAATATTTGAAAATAGAAAACGATTTCGAAATGAATTGAATAGGAAACGATTTCGAAATGAATTGAATAGAAAACGATTTCGAAATGAATTGAATAGAAAACGATTTCGAAATGAATTGAATATATAACGATTTCGATTTGAATTGAATACAAAACGATTTCGAAATGAATTGAATAGGAAACGATTTCGAATTGAATGGAATAGAAAACCAATTTGATTTCAATTGAATATATAATGAATTGAATTCAAATAGAAAACGAAACGAATTTGATTTGAATAGAAAATGAATTTGAATCGAATAGAAAACCAATTTGAATTGAATTGAATTGAAAACGAATTCAAATTGAATTGAAAGCGAATTGAAATGAATTCAAATTTAATTGAAATTTGAATTGAATAGAAATGAATTTTAAAACGAATTTATAAAGAAGAATTCAATTTTGATTTGAATTGAAATGGAAGTTGAAATTGCTTTTGAAACGAATTTAAAACTATTTATATAATTCGTTTTCAATAGAAATCGACGAAATATATATATTATATATATTATATATATAATATAATGGCCTGAATAGAACGCGCCACGCCGCGGCAGTTCGTGAATTTCGACCATTTATTTCAAACGGACATTACGGGAGATCCGACCGTCGGATTCTCCTAAAACCGGAACCGTTGGGTTCGTATCGAAAACAGCTTTCTAGCGAATATTAGAAATTTGAAATCTAACGGTTGGATTTGGAGATACGTCCAAATCAAATTCGAAAAAGGTCGTTGTAAGTGCAGTTCGATGGCCGTTGTTGGAAATCGACTGAACGGGCCTTGAAAAAATTATTAAAAATAGTAATAATTTGGGTAAAATCATAAGAAATGATTTGGGAAAATTTGGGATGAAAAACTCCATATTTGAAAAGATAAAAATAGATTTTTATCGAAATGAACTAGTTTTGAACTAAATTTAAAACCCAATTATTATTAAATAAATGAATTAGATTTAAAAAGGGGTTTTAAATAATCGGAATTTCTAATATATTTGATTGGATTTGAAACGGGTTTATCGTGAACTGTGTTTTAAATAACACTAGTTCTTTAACCCGATAATAATTAGAATGTGATTTGGGTTTGTCGTGAACTGTGTTTTAAATAACACCTAGTTCTTTAACCCAGTAAAAGGAGTTCTAACGAATCTGCAATTAGATTGAAATGTGAATCTATAATCTAAATTATCAAATTTAGAAATGAGCGAGAATGGAGTATCGCCAGTTTTACTCCAAAGCGATAGTCAAATCTTTAATTAGATTTGAACGTGAAATGGTAATTAATTTTACCGATAACACCGTGTTGTTAGACATGGAGTATTACCAGTTTTGCTTCATGGGATGAATATGTTGAGATTGGGAAATAAAATAAATAATTACTTCGGTGTGATTCGCTAATCTCGACTAGTTTAGAAAAACCATAATTTGGTTTGAAATGACATCCAAAGGAAGATTACAGGATAAATTTTAAAGAATTTATCTTGGATAAAATTAATGGGAACCTTTCCCTAAGAATGTGGAATTTAGAAACTAGCTGTAGGTTGGCTAAGAAGAATGGTTTCCTGGGTATTGATCTGATGTTGGTTTCGGCCTTCGGGGTTAATGTTTGGGAAATTGTTCTCTTGCTAATTTGCGGTTAGTGACTAATGAATTGGAATGAGGCGTATGTTGTGTTTATGTAACATTTGTTTTAATATACGTGGGTTGTTCGGAAAGTCCGGGTTTATACCCATTCTGAATAACTGATTCGACGATAAGTCGAAGATGAAGACGGTGGTCGAAGACCGGAAGTCTTCACATCGTTTGGGTAATTACTGACAATCCTGATTGGGATGTACACCCAAGAGGATGGAAATAGTTGGTGGTCGTCCAGACGTACCTGGAGATGGATGGATATGCGAGGAAAGTGCCTCCGGCGTTCAGACCCAGAACGGACTTGAAAATGGATTGTGTGTCTGACATTTGATTTTATTCTGTGTTGATTGATTTCTATTAAATATACATCTGTTTGGCGGCGGAGAATTTATTCTCTTGCTTAACGCCCTTCTCTGAGACGTACGAGCTTAGAGGTTATATATCGATAGATATCAATCGCATGGCATGAATTGCCTGTGTGGCACACTAAGATGCAATGATCAAGGCTTCTGTTGAAAAGAAAAGTCTTGTGGTTGATGATCAAAGCACGCCTACGTGGCAGCTTTGTGTATAGCGTGGATTCGCGAGCCTCACACCTCGGTATGAGTCAAAAACGGGATAAGGACCCAAGGAGTGCATGACGTTTCTTTCTAGCTATGGTGGTGTCAGTGACTTACCAGCCCTGACATTTATATACTTTTCACCTATGTGGTTGTTGGAATGCGAGGCGCCTCGATTATAGGTCTGTAAGGACCGGGAAACGTGTGTTCAGGCATAATTAATCCTCTAACGTAAGTGAGGACCGGCCTTGGAGGATCCGGGGTTGCCCAGAGTGCGTAACCCAGAGGCATTTGCTAGAGTGTCTCGAACGCTGAGAGGAGCTTGCCCCTTGCCTCGACTCATGACGGAAATCCAATTTCCAATACGTGTATTGCGGTTTTAATTGTAGAACTAGTATGGCGACATGATATATGGTACCCATGCCGTCTATGATTTATATTTATGATTGAAATTGTTTTGACACTATACACTTATTATAGTATCAAATGATTTGTTTTAAACGTACCAAGCATGTTTAGCTATTATAAGGGAAAACCCTATCCTCTGGCTTGCGTTGCATTGTGTGATGGGACCTGGGTCTTATAATAGCTTCATTTTTCGAAAAAGCATTGCGCTGTTTATTCTATGCACTAGTATTCTTGGGAGGAAACCCGTTCCGTGTTATACGGCGTGGTCCCTTGAATTACTCTCTTTTAAAATAAAGTTTTAAATAACTGTTTTAGTTCTCACACCAGTCACATGACTGACCTGGAGTTTATTGTTTTAACCTAAACTCTGGGTGCCCCTATTTTTCGCACGGGCAGCTAGTAGTTTTGGTTTTGCAGATTTATATTCACAGGATCCTGGTTTACAGCTGGAATGATATCCGGAAAGCTCTGTATCCGTATATCACCTTCAGTTGTGCTTTGTATTATTTTTCCGCTGCTATGTAATTTACTGTAATCTCTGATATTTATCGTATGTAATTTATTCATTTATACTCTGTATATTCTTGTATCTGATGGAATTGTTGTTATAGCAATGAAATGTTCTTTTGTCTGTGCTCTGATTTGTCCTGTTCTCAACAGTCAGGGGTTTCGAACGGTCTAGATTGGTTTAACGACTGATTCGGATCGAGCGAAATTCCAGGCCGTCACAAGTGTTATTTAAGACAATATTCACGACAAACCCAAAATCCAATTTTATATCAAATACAAGGCTCTGAATAGAAAATATATCGGTTATATTCAATATCAAATTCTGAAACCAACAAATATCGTTTTGGGGATAATGATATATATATATATATATATCTTCCAAATTCCTCAATAATACCCGTATAATCACGGAATACAACATCGAAACATTCCAAAGATGATTTCCATTCCAATTCGTATATTGGAAATTCTGGTTATATTAAAACCCATTCTTAATCCAATTTATTTATTTAAAAATAATTGGATTATAATTCTAGTTAATAAATAGTTCATCTCGATAAAATATATTTTTATCTTTTCACATATGGAATTTTTCATCCCAATTCTTTCCAAATCATTTATTATGATTTTACACAAATTATTAAAAAATTTAGTAATTTTATTAAGACCCTTTCAGTCGATTTCCATAAACGGTCATCGAACTGCATTTACAACGACCTTTTCCAAATTTGATATGGACATAATTCCAAATCCAATCATTAGATCTAAAATCTTTTATACCCAGTGGAAAGCTCTTTTCGATACGAAGCCAACGGTTCCATTTTTTGGAGAATCCGACGGTAAGATCTCCCGTAATGTCAATTTGAAGTCAACGGTCAAAAATCACGAAAGGTCGCGGCGTGGCACGTTCGATTTAGGCCACTAAATATAATATATATATATATTATATATTTCGTCAATTTCCACTTAAAACATATCTTATAAATCGTTTATAAATTCGTTTTAAAATGATTCCCACTCTCATTTCAATTTGAAACCAAAATTGAATATTCCATATCATTATAATGTTTAAATGATAATATTTTCATAATATCTAATTTTGAAATCATTTCCTTTTCGATATTCATTATAAAAGTGAATAAAATCGATATAAACATTGTTCGCGTTAAAATGGCACGAATCTAAACAACACAGCTTCATATATTTCAATATTTTTGTGTCCATCCAAAATCAGGCATCAAAATCATAATTTAATTCTTTACTAAATTTTATTTTAAAATCTTTACTAGATATTATTTTAAAATATTTACTAAATATTATTTTAAAATATTTACTAAATATTATTTTAAAATCTTTACTAATAATTATTTTAAAATCTTTACTAGATATTATTTAAAATCTTTACTAATAATTATTTTAAAATCTTTGTTATTTCTGAATTGGAATCAGGCCCAATCAATTACCATATAATTTTAGTTATATGTATTTCATACATCGTATTTATTCAACAATAATGATAAATGATCATTGAACATTCAAACATCATCCAGAGTGTATTTTACAACTGTATAAGCATTAAAATAAATAACGCTCATCACAGCCTGTCAACCCATCGATTGACATACAACTAAATATTGGGATTAATGTATGTCAAATATCATCCCAATACCTGTGTACGGTTTCCGAACAACACATACTAAACATTATTTGTGCAGTTGGGCGATGTGTAAAATTTATCGTCGCAATCAATGTCAGTTAAATGGATGTGCATAAACAAATCGTCTGATTTGTAAATGAATATTTATTTTCATTTCAAGAGAATTTTATGCCATTCATATATATGTTAAAAATTATATTTTTAACGATAAAATATTTATTTCAACACTTTACTATTTTATATAGTTCGTACATTCAATAAAAATAATATTTTTATTGTTCAAACATTTATTTAACACATGTATATTTTATACAGTTCATTCAATCAATAAAAATGATATTTTATTGTATAATTATTTTATTCAACACATGTATTTTATATAGTTCATTCGATCAACAAACACAATATAGTCAATATCATCATAATTCAATCCAAAAAACACCCATGGTTTGTACAATAAATAGGCCCCGTTTGCATCCTAGTATATATTTATCTATAAAATTATTATAGTGAGAAGGAGTTCTCACGTTCGTTTTCCATCAGCCAATTTTTATTTCTGAATTCAGTGTTGTTTTGGGTTTCAATTTGCTTGAAATTCCAACATGCTCTATTTTCATTCTGGTCAGTTACATTGCGTAGATATCGTTGAGACGATTCCAACGCAACTTAAATCGTTCAATTTGGACCTTGTATAAAAGAGATATGAATTTTTATACATTCGATTACAATTTCAATTAAATTACATAATTAATTAATTAATACCCTTATCCTATCTTCTTCATCGTTGCATCCTACAGTACAAAGTCGAACTACGCTCCAGCCCTAGGGTTAGAAATCACTGGCCATCCACGTCCCTGACCGATGATCAGCAACTACCCCATCGAGGCCCAGATGAGCCGCGCCATCCCCCTCATCCTCGACCAACTCGATGGTCCCACTCGGTCTGAAAAGGGGTGTAAATGGCCGAAGTTCGAGTTGTGAATGCTTCCAGTCTCCAACACGAATTTCCATCTTTTTTGTATGGATACAAAGGCCATAGAGAGGACTACAATGTTTTCTTAAGAGTGGGTGTCTAATTCGTAGTGGATTGAGAGTATTTGATGGATTATTTTCGAAAAATATTGGCCATTAACGAAGAAGGAAGCGACACCAGGTTGCGTTGACCACGCAGGGAGGGATTTGACCGAAATTAGGGTTTTATAAAGCAAAGGGGCTATTTATATATAATTTAAACAATATTTAATTCAAAAGTGAATTTTGCATTCGAACTCCAATTAAAACCCAACGACTATTGCCCCTAGCTAAATACCCCCATTCCGGACACAATGGGATATGTTATGTAAGCCACTTCGACTGTTTCGATCAGTTTTTATCAAAATTAAGATATAAATCGATATATATTGAATTTGAACGTACATTTTAATTTACCGGGGCTACATATTGACTCCAAAAATTACAAAAAAATATATCTATCTTTATTTGACGGTATGGTCCTAACAAAACTAATTTCGTCGAATTTGGAGACCATTTGAAAAATGGTCGTTTTCTAGTCAATCCAATTCAATTGAAATTGACAATACACATTTTCTTTTGCCACGCTCACATATTAAATGTAACGATCTAAGATTTTTGAAAATTAAATTTTTATTTTTAATAAAATTCAGAAGGTTTAAATAAATGTTGAATAAAATTCTAAGACGATAATAGTATTTTAAATGATTAAAAATTTAAAATTTTATTGTGAAATTTAGTTAAACCAATGTTGTTTCGATAGAGCGTTTCGTCGCTAGGTGAATTATTAAAGCGAGTTGTAATTTAGTCATCGAAACGATTAGAATTTTGAAATTAAATTATAATTAAATATTCTTTCAAATTTTTGTTCAGTTTCAGTTTGCGTCGTCTTAGAATATTTTATAAAATTTTACTGCAATTTTTATTTCGGAAAATAAGCATATATTTTTCTGATGTATTATAGGGTAATTATGGTCCCTTTTGACACTTTATAGAAACAATCAACCGACCGATTTTATTACAGTTTTGGAATCATGGCACGTTATTGTACGCGGATATATTGTTGTAATTAGCTATTGATAATTTAAAAATAAAAGAAATCGAAAATTTGTGGTGTACCAATTTTTATAAAAGAAATTGGGTCAAAATACAAAATGCATGGAAGAAGGAGGCCTCATTACCTATGTTTCGCCTGGCACATTACCTTCTAGTTTTTCTACCTCATTTGTTTTTTCCGTCCATGACAACATTTATCTTTCAACTTAGCATTTACTTTTCTTTAAAAAAAAAAAAACACGCATGAACAGTTCGCATGTATAGAGGAATGGGCAATTTAATTTACTGTACTTGGCAACGCATATTGCATGCTTTGTCTATTTGAGCGGATGGATTGAGGCGCAAGGCAAAGAGAGAAAAGAAAAGAGAAAGCGCAAACGAAACGTCGGAGACTGGAACGCATTTGTACGAAAACAGAAAAAAAAGCGGTGCAATTTCTGGAAAGCTATAAAGTGAGAACATTTAATTATTTATTAAATTAGTTGTTATCGAATAATTATAATTAGTTCAGATTAATTATAGTTAACTGTTGGTTGCATATGGATGTTCTTGTGTGAATGGATGTGCATGTAATTAGTTGACACTGAACACTGGAGCGTTATTGACCGTAACGCTCGTGCACAGTTAAATTGTGTGTGTATGGGTGATGATTAAAATTAATGATCATCCGATTTATATGGCTGTTTTATTTTGTTTGCATGAAGTACACACAACACCGTAGTTGTGGACTTATACAGATGACCGATTTGATTTTTCCTTCCATATGAATAAAGATTGATTTTTCAAATTGTTAAAATATCGTTTTATCCGGTTAATTCGAAAGAGATTTAGAATTTAAATATAATATTCTAAAATATTATATGCTCGTCCGTTCTAGGATGACAGAGAGGATGGTGTCTAGGCTTGGGTTTGAAAATCCAGTTTCCTGCTCTCCCTGGCTATCCCTAACTGGTCCGACGGACGGTACGGTTAATTAAAATATAATTTGAAATTTGAATTTGAATTATTTAACTTAGAAACAAAATTGAAATTTTAGTCTATAATGCCGCATATTGTCCATTCATGAATATCAAGTTAAAAAAAAAAAGGGTTTTGGAATTTCCATTGTTTACAGTCAATTTAAATCTAAATTAAGTTTTGAATTGTGAATGATTTTTTTTATTTTTTTTTGATTAAACTTAACAATCGATTTTGAAATAAAGTTATTTGAATTGGAAATATAAAATTCAATTTAAGAGAATTAGAGCGAATTTATTTTAAATCGATTTATAATGCGCTACGGCGCGATAGTTCGAAAATATCGATTTCAAATTTAAATGGTTATAACTTGATGGTTTGAAATCGATTTGATTTTTGAAACGCTGATTTTCAAATACAAACAGTTTTGAATAGAAGAGAAGTTTTCAAATTTCAATATACGATTTTCAAGTTATCTTCAAAACAATCTGGAAAGAATCACTGCAAGTGCAGTCTGGAAATCGTAACGGAATTCAAATAAATCAAGTTTAAAATTTGAGAAAAATTTATCTTACTTTATTTATTTAAAGTAATTAGAATTGAAATATTTGAATTTTGAATGATTTGAAATGTACTTGATTTAAATGGCTAAGTGCAGTGCTTTAGTAACATTCAAACGTTATTATCGTTTCCAAAGAAAATAAATTTGGTTTTGGAGATATGAATCATGAACCATTATTTCAATAGTTAAAAGGATTTTAAATGGTTTGGGAAAATTTTCAAGTGGTTAAATATTCGTATATGGAGTCGATCTCAAATATAAGTCGATTTAACTTTATTAGAACTTATGTTCGAATATGAATTGTTTGGATGTTTGTAAATGTAATTGTAAGCCAAATGAAGATTTGGTAAATTGAAGACTTGAGGAATAGTGTATGTTTGAGATGAAGGATTGGTAAACCGAATATTTGATTTCAAAGAAAGAGTTAAAATGATTTATGATAAATCAAACCTGGTATTGTAAATGAATGAACGATGATTGGAAGGAAAGTTGAATTGAAAATCTGTATGGTCCATAGCCCTTGTTTTATGAATACGCTTATTACTTGGAAAGACCGGGATCAAATATAAATCCGAAAACCATTCCAAGTAATAATACGACGCACGAAGCATATTCAAGACTTGGAATCGACAAATGAAGACCGTGGTTCTTCACAATCGAACGGACTGTCTGCTGATTGGTTTCTTTACTGCTAGCTACAGTAGAGGGATGCCCCTATTACCGAAGTGGCAGGCAGTCCGAACGTATGGGGAGAACTTTCGGATTTCGTTCCGTTCAGACCCAGGATGGACTTGTATGGATGGTGTGTCTGACATTGAAATTGACCGCATAGCACTGATCTCCGTTAATATATATCGGATTTGTGGCAAATATTGTATCCTCATCTCTAAGTCATATGAACTTAGAGGGTATGCATTGATTGAGATCAGTGATATGTCGTGAATTGTCAATGTGGCATACCCGAGTTATGAACGAGCTAGTGATGATCAAGGCATTGCTTTTCTAGGCATGCTTTGTGTATGACGTGACATCGACAAACCTCACACCCCGGATGATGAGAAACTGGCGGTTAGGTTGTGTATATCTATGAATTGATGATGACCGCTGCAACAGTGGGTAAAACCACTTATGAACTGGAATAGGGTATGTTCGGGGGGCCGCGTCTGGTCGAAAACCGTTGATCTGCCTCGTGATTTGTATTGGTGTCCGCGTCTGGATGAAAAACCCGTGATTACATTTCGCTTGAGTTCCGATTGATCTTTCGTGCCAGGAATCATCAAGTTGGAAATCCAAATCTCCAATACGAGCCAGACGATTTTTATTGTATATATATATGGCGACATATATTATGGGGTATCATGCCGTCTAAGATTAATACATTTATCTGCAAAATGGTTTCCACACTATATTATAGTATTGAAAGAGGATTTTCTCGTATGAAAGCATGTTAGGTTATCATAAGATAAAACTCGCCCATTTGGTGTGCGCTTGCATTGTGTGATGTGGGACGAGCTTATGATAGCTTCATTTTCCAAAGGTCATTGCGAATTTATGTGCACGGGCATTCATATGGAGTAAACCCGTTCCGCATTAGCGGCGTGGTCCGGTGAAATTCCCAACTTTAAAATGAACCCTAAAGGCAACCATTTTTATGTTCTCACACCAGTCCCATGACTGACCTGGAGTTTATTGTTCCTTCCTAAACTCTGGGTGCCCATAAATTTTTGCACGGGCAGCTAGTAGTTTAGTTTTGCAGTTATAGATCGTTGGAGCGAAGAACCAGAGCGTTTTTTTGAGCTAGAGTCCACGCTAGAGATTGAAGCTTCCGCTATATCATACTGTTTCTGCCGCTGAGAGTTTATCTGCTTTTCTTCCGCTGTATATGTTGTAACTCTGATATTCATGTAACTCTGATGTAATATTGTTTTGAGCAATGAAAAGTCCTGTTATTTTGTTCGATGTATGCATGTACCTATAACAATTTGTCTTTATGAACGGTTTAAGTCGGTTTAGTTACCGGCGAGAATCGGGCAAAAAGGCGGGTCGTTACAGTTGGTATCAGAGCTTTGGTTTATACAAAGCTATGGGGGTACTACATATTTGAACAAAAGATAGAACTCATCAGAGTTATAATGTCTCATTAGAGATAGGGTCAGAAATGCCCTAGAATGAGATCTTGGAATATTATGTCGAGAGAGCGTATTTTGAAACCCATATAAAGTATTTTTGAACTAACTGAATCGTTTTGAAAGTATGATTATTTTTGAAATATAATTAAGGATAAAGGATTCTTGAGTATTGTGTTCGACGTCGCGGTTGGACTATCGAGTATATAGGGATTTTGAATATACGCCTGGCTAACGTATATACGAAGTCCAGTGTATACTAGATGGATATAGAATCACATTCTAGTCGCTCGAGGATGAATTTACTGATGACCATGGCACCATCAGTAGTGATTTTCGAGTCTCGAAAGTGGGATGACTATATGATTCCGGCTACGACGTCGAGAAATACTTAAATCATTTCGATATAATGGAAATATTAAAAGGATTAATATAAGGACAATATGTTATAAATGCAAACATACCTTTTGGTTAACAACCAAAGAAGACATTTTTGAAGTAAACCTTACGTAAAGATTTGAAAACGCACGTAAGTGAGATAGTTCATTGAGAGATAGTATTAAAATATCAACCTATATTTCAAAATGGATCAACAAGTATGAATTTTGATCTAATAAGTGTAATCAAAAGATATTATTATACTTCTCGAGGAACGTTAAAAGGGTTAATATAACCAATAGAATTTGAAATCGATATGAATTGTAAATGATTTAGCTTGAAAATATATTTTAACCAAAAATCAAAACTTCCTTAAGGAATCTGAAAATGATTTTTACTTAAGTTAAGAAATTGTTTAAAAGGTGATTTGAATTGTAACAAATATCTAAGTGGGGGAGAAAACTGTTTTTCCCCTATTGAAACTGTATGAGTGATTCAAATAGGAAGTACGTAGAGAGTAACCGCTTACGATACAAAGAAAAGGAAATTTTGAAGTAAGATTTACCTAAGAGGTAGTTAATGAAAAGAAGAAAACGAGTATGTTAAGAATAAACTGCTTATAATTGTACCCTTGGTTGCACTTGACTTTCTTGTCTTGATCCTGTTGAGAATTTTAACCAACTTATTGACCTTGTGTAGTTCATCCTTTTGGATTTAGGCGTGTTTTGATTTAGGCAATTATACCTCTTTGATGCTCATTTAATATTGAGCTTTTGTCTTGAACACGTGGAATTTGACTTGATCCGTGTATGTATACCTTTTGGGCCGTTTATCAAATGAAACCAAAATTTAGTTCAACCAAGATAACTTTGATTTATCCAAGACACGAGGTTAACGGAACCTAAACAAATGAGCTTTGCATGGAATTAGAAGAGTTTGAAATATGGAATTCAATTTATGCAAGGAAAATGAATTTTGAAAGATGAATTTAAACGATTGGTTCCAAATATTGAAACTTATCTCTAATGTTTGAATAATGATAGTTTGAAACATGCACGTACCAAATTAGAGTGCGCAGCGAAAACGTGATGATATATTTGAATAAGAATGAATAAAGCCCTATAGTATGGTTAAAATGAGTTATGTTTGAAGAGAAAAAAAAGGTGCAACTATTTAAATCATAAAGAGATTTCTGAGATTTAGACTTATGGCTCTTGAAATATTCTATATTGTGATATACGAAGATGTTTGAAATGAAGGAAGTGTAAACGATTTTTGAAACTTCGAAAACTAGAAAGACTTGAATTATTATGAGATTTGATTTGGAAGGTTCGAATGGTTTAAATACGATAATGGATTTCGAAATATGGAATATAAATTGCATCCTTGAAAGTTGAAAATTTTATTTTTCAATTGGACGAATTTGAGTTCCAACTAGTTTAGATATGATGAATAGTTTATAAAAGAAATTTCGACGACTCGAATCCTGATATTTTGAAAATATTTAGAAATGCAAAACTATGGTTAAGTATTTGCAAATTTTGGTTTACAACTTCGGGATATGAAATGATTTGGTTTGTTCGAGTAACAGTGACTAAAACTGGGTTGTGATGAAGGATTTGATTTAGTATGATGGGTGGTACTCAGTGGCCCTGTCATGAGGATGGACTTCTCGAACTACTAATATATAGATTTGAATATGGTATGTTTGAAAAATTTGGAAACAAATTTGGTTTTGGAAATCCCGAAGTAAAGTATGATTATGAAATAATATTTCAACGGTTTGAAATGAAATGGGATTCAAAGTCGGAGAATTCATTTTGAAGTGCTTTGCAAACTATGATTTGTAGTAATAATTAAAACTCAAATTTTTTTTTATCGACCTTCTCAAAATTTTACCTTTTTAATATAACAATTTAAGTTTGTTTTAATAAGCTTTCTTATAGAAGTTTTGACGAATTTAATCATATGAAAATTTCCTATAAGTCGCATTTAGAAATTTAGATTTAATATAAGAATTGAAGTTTAACGAATTTTATATGTAAAATTTATTTTTCTTAAGTATAATTTCACGAGCTCTCCTTTTCGAGGACGAAAAGCCTTAAGTGGGGGAGAATGTAACGATCTAAGATTTTTGAAAATTAAATTTTTATTTTTAATAAAATTTAGAATGTTTAAATAAATGTTGAATAAAATTCTAAGACGATAATAGTATTTTAAATGATTAAAAATTTAAAATTTTATTGTGAAATTTAGTTAAACCAATGTTGTTTCGATAGAGCGTTTCGTCGCTAGGTGAATTATTAAAGCGAGTTGTAATTTAGTCATCGAAACGATTAGAATTTTGAAATTAAATTATAATTAAATATTCTTTCAAATTTTTGTTCAGTTTCAATTTGCGTCGTCTTAGAATATTTTATAAAATTTTACTGCAATTTTTATTTCGGAAAATAAGCATATATTTTTCTGATGTATTTTAGGGTAATTATGGTCCCTTTTGACACTTTATAGAAACAATCAACCGACCGATTTTATTACAGTTTTGGAATCATGGCACGTTATTGTACGCGGATATATTGTTGTAATTAGCTATTGATAATTTAAAAATAAAAGAAATCGAAAATTTGTGGTGTACCAATTTTTATAAAAGAAATTGGGTCAAAATACAAAATGCATGGAAGAAGGAGGCCTCATTACCTATGTTTCGCCTGGCACATTACCTTCTAATTTTTCTACCTCATTTGTTTTTTCCGTCCATGACAACATTTATCATTCAACTTAGCATTTACTTTTCTTTAAAAAAAAAAAAAAAACACGCATGAACAGTTCGCATGTATAGAGGAATGGGCAATTTAATTTACTGTACTTGGCAACGCATATTGCATGCTTTGTCTATTTGAGCGGATGGATTGAGGCGCAAGGCAAAGAGAGAAAAGAAAAGAGAAAGCGCAAACGAAACGTCGGAGACTGGAACGCATTGGTACGAAAACAGAAAAAAAAAGCGGTGCAATTTCTGGAAAGCTATAAAGTGAGAACATTTAATTATTTATTAAATTATTTGTTATCGAATAATTATAATTAGTTCAGATTAATTATAGTTAACTGTTGGTTGCATATGGATGTTCTTGTGTGAATGGATGTGCATGTAATTAGTTGACACTGAACACTGGAGCGTTATTGACCGTAACGCTCGTGCACAGTTAAATTGTGTGTGTATGGGTGATGATTAAAATTTATGATCATCCGATTTATATGGCTGTTCTATTTTGTTTGCATGAAGTACACACAACACAGTAGTTGTGGACTTATACAGATGACCGATTTGATTTTTCCTTCCATATGAATAAAGATTGATTTTTCAAATTGTTAAAATATCGTTTTATCCGGTTAATTCGAAAGAGATTTAGAATTTAAATATAATATTCTAAAATATTATATGCTCGTCCGTTCTAGGATGACAGAGAGGATGGTGTCTAGGCTTGGGTTTGAAAATCCAGTTTCCTGCTCTCCCTGGCTATCCCTAATTGGTCCGACGGACGGTACAGTTAATTAAAATATAATTTGAAATTTGAATTTCAATTATTTAACTTAGAAACAAAATTGAAATTTTAGTCTATGATGCTGCATAGTGTCCATTCATGAATATCAAGTTAAAAAAAAAAAAAGGTTTTGGAATTTCCATTGTTTACAGTCAATTTAAATCTAAATTAAGTTTTGAATTGTGAATGATTTTTTTTTTTTTGATTAAACTTAACAATCGATTTTGAAATAAAGTTATTTGAATTGGAAATATAAAATTCAATTTAAGAGAATTCGAGCGAATTTATTTTAAATCGATTTATAACGCGCTACGGCGCGATAGTTCGAAAATATCGATTTCAAATTTAAATGGTTATAACTTGATGGTTTGAAATCGATTTGATTTTTGAAACGCTGATTTTCAAATACAAACAGTTTTGAATAGAAGAGAAGTTTTCAAATTTCAATATACGATTTTCAAGTTATCTTCAAAACAATCTGGAAAGGATCACTGCAAGTGCAGTCCGGAAATCGTAACGGAATTCAAATAAATCAAGTTTAAAATTTGAGAAAAATTTATCTTACTTTATTTATTTAAAGTAATTAGAATTGAAATATTTGAATTTTGAATGATTTGAAATGTACTTGATTTAAATGGCTAAGTGCAGTGCTTTAGTAACTTTCAAACGTTATTATCGTTTCCAAAGAAAATAAATTTGGTTTTGGAGATATGAATCATGAACCATTATTTCAATAGTTAAAAGGATTTTAAATGGTTTGGGAAAATTTTCAAGTGGTTAAATATTCGTATATGGAGTCGATCTCAAATATAAGTCGATTTAACTTTATTAGAACTTATGTTCGAATATGAATTGTTTGGATGTTTGTAAATGTAATTGTAAGCCAAATGAAGATTTGGTAAATTGAAGACTTGAGGAATAGTGTATGTTTGAGATGAAGGATTGGTAAACCGAATATTTGATTTCAAAGAAAGAGTTAAAATGATTTATGATAAATCAAACCTGGTATTGTAAATGAATGAACGATGATTGGAAGGAAAGTTGAATTGAAAATCTGTATGGTCCATAGCCCTTGTTTTATGAATACGCTTATTACTTGGAAAGACCGGGATCAGATATAAATCCGAAAACCATTCCAAGTAATAATACGACGCACGAAGCATATTCAAGACTTGGAATCGACAAATGAAGACCGTGGTTCTTCACAATCGAACGAACTGTCTGCTGATTGGTTTCTTTACTGCTAGCTACAGTAGAGAGATGCCCCTATTACCGAAGTGGCAGGAAGTCCGAACGTATGGGGAGAACTTTCGGATTTCGTTCCGTTCAGACCCAGGACGGACTTGTATGGATGGTGTGTCTGACATTGAAATTGACCGCATAGCACTGATCTCCGTTAATATATATCGGATTTGTGGCAAATATTGTATCCTCATCTCTAAGTCATATGAACTTAGAGGGTATGCATTGATTGAGATCAGTGATATGTCGTGAATTGTCAATGTGGCATACCCGAGTTATGAACGAGCTAGTGATGATCAAGGCATTGCTTTTCTAGGCATGCTTTGTGTATGACGTGACATCGACAAACCTCACACCCCGGATGATGAGAAACTGGCGGTTAGGTTGTGTATATCTATGAATTGATGATGACCGCTGCAACAGTGGGTAAAACCACTTATGAACTGGAATAGGGTATGTTCGGGGGGCCGCGTCTGGTCGAAAACCGTTGATCTGCCTCGCGATTTGTATTGGTGTCCGCGTCTGGATGAAAAACCCGTGATTACATTTCGCTTGAGTTCCGATTGATCTTTCGTGCCAGGAATCATCAAGTTGGAAATCCAAATCTCCAATACGAGCCAGACGATTTTTATTGTATATATATATAGCGACATATATTATGGGGTATCATGCCGTCTAGGATTAATACATTTATCTGCAAAATGGTTTCCACACTATATTATAGTATTGAAAGAGGATTTTCTCGTATGAAAGCATGTTAGGTCATCATAAGATAAAACTCGCCCATTTGGTGTGCGCTTGCATTGTGTGATGTGGGACGAGCTTATGATAGCTTCATTTTCCAAAGGTCATTGCGAATTTATGTGCACGGGCATTCATATGGAGTAAACCCGTTCCGCATTAGCGGCGTGGTCCGGTGAAATTCCCAACTTTAAAATGAACCCTAAAGGCAACCATTTTTATGTTCTCACACCAGTCCCATGACTGACCTGGAGTTTATTGTTCCTTCCTAAACTCTGGGTGCCCATAAATTTTTGCACGGGCAGCTAGTAGTTTAGTTTTGCAGTTATAGATCGTTGGAGCGAAGAACCAGAGCGTTTTTTTGAGCTAGAGTCCACGCTAGAGATTGAAGCTTCCGCTATATCATACTGTTTCTGCCGCTGAGAGTTTATCTGCTTTTCTTCCGCTGTATATGTTGTAACTCTGATATTCATGTAACTCTGATGTAATATTGTTTTGAGCAATGAAAAGTCCTGTTATTTTGTTCGATGTATGCATGTACCCATAACAATTCGTCTTTATGAACGGTTTAAGTCGGTTTAGTTACCGGCGAGAATCGGGCAAAAAGGCGGGTCGTTACATTAAATCCAAAAATGATGAAATTTGAAACTTAATAATAATTTTACATTACAGATCCAAAAAAAAGTGGTCTCATCAAAAATGGAGGTCGTTTGCAAAATGGCTATTTTTAAGGGCTGTACATTAAATAAAAAATATATAAATTCTATAGCGACTATTTTAAATTTTAAACTGGACATAACTTTTAATTCTCGTTATGAAATCTGGATTTTTCACATTCGTTAGAAAGATATAAATAAACAAATTCAAATATTTCTGGTTTACTACTGAAATCCGATTTATTTTGAATCTTGTACATTCATTTGAAATTTGAAATTGAATTTTCAAACTACTACGCCATTTCAGGCTCGTTTTATAGTTAAAATAAATTTACTCGTTCTAACTTCGATTTAAATACATTTTTAGTCGTTATTATTTAAAATAAATCATTTTAAATATTCCAAATCCATAAAAATAGTGAAAATAAAAATTTTAAATTGGTTCTGAAAATCCGGATTGTTACAAAGATTCAGTGGTTCGCTAACACTACGTATGATCATTTCATTTTAGATGAAAAGTATACCATGGTATGGAGCCAAGGTATTTTACTTATGTGGAGAATTCTTCTTATGTGGATGATGGAAAGAGAGCTCTCGGTAAAGGTCGGCTACAAGCAGGGAATGGCATACTCAGGAGTGCTCTTAGTTATCCAGCTGAGGGATGACCCGTTCTTGTGTTGGTAGAGTATAGGGGACTCTCGGGACATCCCTCTATAGGTGTACCTATTGGATAAGGAAGTTCCTTCGCCTGGTCATTGTCAGAAATCCAAACGAATTACAATACGAGCCCTCACAATTTCAGTTTGTATAGCCTATTAGGAGATTGTAGCTATGGTATGGAATTTAATCAATGTAACAATTCCATGCTAAGTTTGATACATTTATTTGTGAAATTATTTCCAAACTATGCACTAATATTAATAATATCAAATAATATTGCTTATCAAAGGCATTTTGGGTTATAGAAAGAAAAACATTGCCCAATGTGTGCGATTCATTATGTGTATGCCACGAGATCTGATGATAGCTTCATTTTCCAAAAAGCATATAGGTTTTTCGGCACAAACATCACTAAAACCCATATAATGACACTATCATGTATGTATGTTAGCTGTTTAGTTCTCATGCTAGTTTATCCAAGCCTGATTCGGGTGTTTTAATGCTTGGGTCAGATCCGAGTTGTTTAAGGTTAGGTTGAAGACATAAGAAGTTTCATAGGAGAGCTGGAGATCTTCACCAACGTAGAAGCATATTCTATTATCTATTGTATGGTATCAGTTGTTGTAAGGATAGGCATCTATAACTTTTCAGGTTATTCTTAACTTTGATTTTGTAAATGATTTTCCACTGTAAAAACTATGTTCACTATTATTGTTATTATTATTATTATTATTATTTTCATCTGCTGTAAGACTCTTTTTTGTTCGATTTCCCCCAAACGATTCGAATTCTAACACTTTAGATTCATCCAAGGATGTATTAGGCGCCGATTTTCGAGAGTCAAAAATCCAGGTCTTTAGCGTGATTCGAGAATTTGTATCAATTGGACCAAACTGATGTGGTTTATAGTCGATTCAAAAGGTACGAATTTTTCAAATCTTGATAGTTTCCTATTTAGGCTGAAAGACAAACTTCGAGAAAAATCAGGCTGAAAAAAACGCAAAATATAACTAGCATTATATTCAATTTTTACATTATACAACAATGCTAGTTATAACTAATTTATATTCGGTCTAACACTACAAAATGCTAGTTATATTAGCACGATCCTTCAACCTAATTTGTTTTCAATATTTATCCTTTAGACTAAGAATTAAACTTGGTGTCCCTCAGCCTAACATTTTTCAAAGTTTGTTCTTGTGACTATTTTCCATTTAGTTAACTTCCTTCATTAATTAACTGCATACATTAGAAATTAATTAGCTTCATTAATTGATTGCATATATTACACATAAATTTCCTTTATTGATTGACTGCATATGTTAAACTTTAATTTCTTTCGTCAATCTATTGCACATGATACAAATGAATTTAAATGTCAACACTTGCCACCTTCCAATCAATCTTAATAAATTAAGTTGCCATATTTGCATATGTAATTATTTTTAGTCGGTTATAGATTCTCCATTTGAACTTCGAACATAATTCTTTTTCTTTTTGTTTGGCAGAGCATCGAACAAAAAATTTATGTACAAAAAATCATTAAAAAATTGTAATGAATACAATGGTATAAGTTTGAAGGTCACGTTTCAACATTTATAAAATGCTCATTTAATCATCTTCCAATTTTTGTTTTTGAATCAATAATAATTAATTACTTTAAAATTGCAGGATGTTTCATTTTATCCATTTAAGAGTTTCATCCCCAAAATTCGGCAAGGGCTCAATCATGTAAAGCTTCGTACACCCGTTGTACACCAACAACTATTTAGTATACATCCAATTTTGCAACAAACTGTTTAAACGCGAATAATGGATCACATCACATATAATATGCATGAATAGTAATTTATAATCTGTAGTTCTATATAAATGATTCTTTCAATATTTTTTATCAAAAATATGTTACCAACATCCTAAATATAGTAGCAATTCTACATGCATGTTATTTTCAAAGCAGTTTTTCATCCAATTTTTTCCATAGTTCTTTCAAATAAAAGCATAGTTTAACTAATTTTGCATCCAAAACCTTAACATATCATGGTTAACATCCAAATTTAGAAAAAAATAAAATGCCTAAACTTAATTTATTATGCTAGAATAGGGTCTTGATGGTATTCCCCATTTCGATCACTCGCTTATGTACAATTTTCCCTATCCTTGGATTCTTCTCTTATGTTCCCATTCTATTACCAATTTTCTCAAGTACGGTTTTCTTAAGTTAAATTTTCATTTTTAAAGTTTAAAAACTTTTTATTTAGCATTCATCTTTTAAAGAATTTTCCACTCATGGACACGTCTTCTTATAAAATCTTCCATTTCACAACTTTGTCTCCTTGGCGATTTCACTGTATCTTTTCACCATAGATCTAATTATGTAGCGAAATTTACACCAATCCATTTTCGATCTATTTTCCAGTGCTACAATGCGGTATTTAATAACTTTAAAAATCTCAAAACCTTTGGTTATTAAAATCTTTTCAAAAGGCACACATGTACATTTTCTTCTCAAAACTGCATCATTTATTAAAAAGGAATCATAATAATTTTCATTAAAAGTTTTATTTTATAAATACACACACACTATCATTCTACGATAAACATTTACATTTCCGACGTTATGTTCAATTTTTAGGTTTCTCAAAATCTTATCTTTTGAATGATCAACCATGTTGAATTTAAATTTGGATGCTTGAGAAATAGGAACTTAGAATCGTGGCATTTACAAATTGCCTTCTTGTCCTTCACGTACTAAAACACATATTTCTGAAAATTTTAATATTTTTTGTACTTATAAACTTTTTTATTTCTGTAGTTATTTTCAGAAAATACATAAATTTATTATTAGCCTCCAATTTCAATCTTTTCTTTTTTAGTATTTGTTAAGTAACCCCCATGTGAAATTTTCTTATTTTATCGTTTCCTTAAAATATAGTAGTCTACTAAAAAATAAAAAATAACATTTTGGTTGATGTACATAGATTTTGGTGACAATCAATATATACAACACACAAAATAAAAATCATACTAGGAGGAAAGAACAATATCATTAACCACAACCCCTAACCTCCTTACAGATTATCCTTCTGAAATGTTCATACTTCAAATGACAACCAAGCTTGAAATACTACCTTTTCCACTTTTTTTTCTCAGCCTGATCTACTGTTATATGCTTCATGTGTGTTTAACATTTCCTTCTGTCATCTTTTAGTCTCATTCATTTTTATAATATCTGCAAATCTTAATATTCCTTTTTTATTCATAAACCTCCTATAAGCATATTCCAATATCTATAGAGGTGTAATTTAATATCCACTTTATGGTTCACACATATATCAACCCTAGGCTATTTCTAGTATCTTTCGCACTGTACTGGGATTTCTTGTTACTATTCCCAAAAGTAATCTCAGTATTCTCCTTTATAGCTTATTCCATTTTCTCATCTTACCAAGGCACTAATTCTTATCTATTCCATAATTAAAAATTTGTTTTGGATTGTATCTTCCTTTTCCAAAAATTAAAGCTTCAATTTTTTTGAAATATAATATTCCAAAATTCTTGTCTTTATAGTACAACTTAAAATTTTAGGTTAAATTAAAAAAATAATGGATGTTCAAAAACTTTTCCAAAACAAGATTTAAAACTTTTAAATTTATTTTTTTCAAAATTTTTAATTAATATACTAATAATTTTAAGTTTTAATCAAATCAATTTTTCCTTTTAAAAACCAAAATTTGGGATTTTTAAAACAACTATTTATTAAGTTTTTCTCTTTCAATTTTTTTTAACTAAACCAACCTTTTCAAATATATCTTTTCACTATTATTTCATAACTTTCAACATTGTAAAAACTAGATGTAACGACCCAAAATTTTTATTAAGAAATATTTAATTGAAATTAAATATTTAGAACAATTAATTTTGAGAATTAACGACTTAGAATTTATTTAAAACGAAGTTTGAATGTATAAGTTTATATTAATTATAAAACGAACTTGTAACGTCATGATAGTTCAAAATATTTAGTTTTAAACTTTAAATAAATATATAAAATTCAATATTAGTTAAAATTCATCAAAACAAGAGAAGTTAGGATCTATTTAATTATATCTTTCAAAGAAAGTGAAAAATCGAGATTTCATGTTATAAATTGTAAGTTATGTCCAAATCAAATTTTCAAAAAGTCGCTATGAAATCATTTATAAATTGTAACTATTTATTAAATATAATAAAAGGTTTTATTATACAATTAAATATTGATTTGAATTGAATTTTGACAACTACAAATTATAAACCCAAGTATGTTTGTTCTGGAGCTATATGATATTCTATTTGGATATACACGATAATAATAATTTATTATTGTTATTTTGATCTATTTTTGAATTTATTTTATATTTTATTGCCAACGACCTTCATTTTCAATAACGTCAATTTTATTGGATCTGGAACAATAAATTATTGCTAGATTTCAAATTTTGTGCCAATTGGAGTTGTATATGACTGTGTGGAAGATAAATATGAACCGATCAATAATTTGACTTTAAAAATATGCTGTTGGAGCAAACGGACTCGGAATTCAACGAAACAAGTTTCGTTGGGTCTGTAATGTCAAACTATAGCTATTTGTCCATTTTCGTTGCAATTGGAATTCGTATATGGTCATACGAATTTTTAAACGATAATTGGAGGTAACGATCGAATAAAATAAAATATAATAATTAAACAAAAAATATAAAACAATACCCTATATAATATCATATCCTAAACCTGACCCTTTATCCTGTTCTTCCTTCACTTCATTAGCAACCACAATAATATTAGCAAAAAAAACATGAGAGCTTAATCCTAAAAAATCCTCAACAATTCAAATTTATTCCTATAAATCACAATACATGTGTATTTGACTTCGTATGAGACTCCTATTCAACCTTATTCCCTTAATTCCATGTGCGATGCATCTAACTTTCGCTGTATATTTTTCTACGTGAGGCTACGGTTTGATTTATGGTGAAATAAAGTCACTAATTCACGAATTTGAGTTGAGTAATGAGTTGAGGAGGTAAAATAGCACCTATGTGCATTAATTTGGGGGGATTCGATCATTATTTGGGTCGGTGGTTTACTGGGAGCAGCGCGCGTGGCCTAGAGAGCGCATTTCCAGGTTTGCGTGCGAGTTGAGATTAAAGGTGATGAACTTGTTGAAGTTGAGTAGAGAGAAACAATGGTATTGGTTATTTGAATTTTAGTTGAGAATGGATGGAGTTAGATGAGCTTAGAACGTGTGTGAATGGCTTGAGTATGGAGCGGGTTTATTGTAAGGAAGAAGAAAGGATGAGCAGCAGTTTAGAAGTTAATGACGTGGATTTGGGGATGTAATTAAGGTTGTTAATTAACTATTATATATATGTATGTGTGTGTGTATATATATATATATCGACAATTAGATTATTATAACTTGTAAAATTAATAACTTTCTCATACGTTATCAAAATTTGACGAGACAGAATCCGTTGGGATCGTATGGACGAAGGCTACGCGATGGAAATAGTTTAGAGAGAACTGGATTTCATTGTAATTTATAGCAAGATAAAACGCCTGATTGGAATCAATCCATGTTTACCGTTATTTAACGATAAATGACCAATGTGAGAACTCTCACTCAACTGTTTTGTTATGTTATTATATTCTTATCTGAATATGTATTAATTGCCTGTGATTGCAATGTTTGTTTTGTGGTTGATGGATGATGTTTACAGTTTAACTGTTATTACTATTAAAACTGTGAATATAAGCGTTGACGATAGAAATGCTTATATTGTAACTATTGGTTGATGGATGATAGTTGATATCAATGTTAATGACGTGTAAAATCCATATAAACTGAATTATATGGTAATTGGTTGAATTTCATTCCAATCTGGAATTTAATTTGAATATTTTATGAATGAAATATTTGGTGAAAAAGGAAAGTTTGAATTTTAAATTCAAATTAGTTTGGAAAGACAGTTTAAATGATTATGAATAAATTTTGTAAAAGTTAGAATTTGAGTTGAATTAATTTTCAATTAATTAAGGCATGTTTTCAGTTTTATCTTGAAATGAATAATAATTTCAAAATGTGAATTCGAGTTAGGTATATAAACGATGTTTTTAACTCGAACTGATTTTTCCATTGATCTTATCTATTTTTATAATGGATGTCGAGAAAATTTGGATTTCGAAATATTATATTTTGAGAAATATTATTGTTTTAATATTGTAATAAGATCGAATATTCAATTTTGGTTTAAAATTGAATTGGAAGTTGAATCATTTTTATAACGAATTTATAAACATTTTATAAAATACGTTCAGACTGAATCAGTAAATTTTATTATAAATAATAAAATGGTTTGAATAGGAAGTGTCGCGTAGTGATCGTTCGCGAATTTAAATCAATAACTTCAAATTAACGTACTGGGAGATTCGACCGGTGGATCCCAAAACGAAAAACATTTGGTTTAAGACGAAAAGAGCTTCCCAATGATATATAAAATTTTAAAATCTAACTGTTAGATTTTGAGATAAATTCAAATCAAATTTGAATAAAAATAGCGCTAGTGTTGTTAATGACCTGAAATTGGCTTTTAATGAATTGAGCTATTTTTTAATTATTAGAAATAAAGAAAAATTATGATAAATCATAACAAATGATTTAAAGTGATTTGGACTGAATATATTCACATTTGAATAATATAAATCTATTTTGTGAAAACTAACTATTTTGATAAAAGCAATCAAAACGATTTGAAGTTAATAAATACTTAACCAAGCTAAGTTTTTGCAATATATGAATATTGGATTTGAATGGAAATAACCTTTAGATATTTCAATATTGGATTCTGTAATCATACGGATACTATTTGAGGAACTTGGAAGATATAGATATCGTTATTCCCTGTATGGTATTTGTTGGTTTCAGAATTTGATACTGAATATAAGTTGATACGATTTCTATTTAAAGCCTTATAATTAATATCAAATTGGATTTTGGTTTTGTCATGAATGGTGTCTTCAATAACACTGTTCTTAAATCCGGTTGTAAATGAAGTTATGAAATAAATATTTTAATTAAGATTAATGAAGTCTTCCAAAGTGAAGTTTTCCAATTTAATAAATAGAATTGGAATTGAATGGAAATAAATTTAGTGATAATCGAGATGAACCTCTATGGAGGAATAACTTTACTATTTAAGGAATTTAAAAGACTTTGCCATTATTATGCTTGTAGTATTAGTCTTGTTAACGATATTTTTCATCAACACTGGAGATAGGTCTACAGAAGTGGACCTAAGAGGAAAATAGGTTTATTTAGCTTTCATGAGTTCGAGCTAGTTCACCATTTCCTAGATATCAAGGTTTTGATCCCAAAAGATTAGTTACTCTTCCCTCAACGGGGTGAGCATCACGCTTAAGCGACTCAAGAACCAACAGTTGTCTTGGGATAAGGGTTCCCTAAGCACAACCCGCGCTAAGGGTTAACGACTTGCAGGAAGGGGTTTTGCACTGACTTTGCGGAAGGGTTTAGGCCTAGGTAAGAGCTTGTAAACATGTAGAAAGCAAATAATATGTTGCATTGGTAATAACTAAGAAATCATGTGGGAAACTCATAAGGAATTATACTAAGTATTGATCCTTCTTTATTGATCTTTGATTCAGAATACACAAGTGATTACAACCAAAATCCCCAATTTGATTTAGGAATTAGGGTTTACTTTAGAGAAAAGAGTACAGGAATGAGAAAATCGCCCCTAAAATGAGAACCCTGGCATCTTATTTGTAGACAAATCGGGGCCCCTTTTGCCATTGGGCCAGCAGTACCTCCTGTCGGGAAGTACCGGCTCTCGGCTGCCTTTTCTTTAGGTTCTGAAGGCTTTGCCTATGGCTTCTTGACGTACTGGTTCCTGCTTTCGGGAGGAGGGTTCCGTTCTATGGAACTTCTTTTTGATTGCTTGTCCATCCACTTTTTATTGATCATGCGTTTGTCGGTGCAAATGGCTTACGGAAGGTTATAGCTTCCGGATGTAGGCTTCCGGCATGTGGACTCTCAGTTTTTCTATTAACACTTTGTGGAGCTTATCTTTGTGATTCAAGTGAAAGGTCGCTAGGTCCGCCAGCCCTGCCGGTATCGACACTAAGCAGATTAGTGTGGATAGCTTGTCTCTTTGGGGTTCCGGCTTGCTTTTTGGTAGCCTCCTAAAGTGTATTCTTGCTTTTCCAGGAGGTTGCTTCTGGTGCTTTGCTAGTTGCTTGTTATAGTAACTTTTTGATGACTATTTGATGGGAGTCTCAGTAACTGGTTCCCGGATAATTCCTATATGCTCCTAACTTTGTATCTTTGGTGCTTTCGTCTCCTTATGTATCGGTATTAAGCGAGTAAAACCTGATAGCCCTTTTGTCCTTATGGGTCCCGGTTTGTATGATTATTGGTCTCTTTCTTCATTGGCTTCCGGTCTTGGGTGGCCTTCTACTGGTCGTGCCGGAACTACCCTGCTGGTATTCTTTTTTTTGTATAGATTTTGAGCTCTTTACTTCGACGATGGTGTCAGTTGCCCAGCTTTCAGATTGTTCCCTTATGTTTTCGGCTTTTTCTTATGTTGAACCTTTACTGATGGAAGATTTCTTTATGCTTGTGTCGGTCTGCTACCCCTTCACCGCCAACCTATTACAGTGCTTTATTTTGGTAGTAACAAGTCAGGTATGGTAAATCGACTATGAACTGATATGATTTCCGTGAAAATTCCATATTAAATGGAAGTTTGATTTTGGGTTTATCGCAAACGATATTTTAAATAACATTGGTTCTTTAACCCAGCTAAAAGAAAGATGATTTCTCAAATTTGAATTGTAATAATTCTTTTAATAAAGATTTAATTGAGTGAAATGGAGATTAAAACCAAGTTAGAGTTTTAATCAATCTTTAATTAGATTTGAAATGAAAAGAGGTAATTAAACTTACCAAAACCCGAGGAGTGTTAGATATGGAGTACCACCAGTTTTGCTCCATGAGATAATTGAATCTTTAAGTAGATTTGAAATGGTAGAAGGTAATTAAATTTACCAAAACACGAGGAGCGTTAGATATGGAGTACCACTAATTTTTCTCCATGGGATGAATAGGATGGGAACGGGATAACAATATGAGAGATTACCTTTTTGTAAGGCTCGATAATTCCAGTAAGGCTTATAAACCTTGATCTGAGTTAAATTTTGTGAAAAGAGATTATCTAATCTTTTGAAATAATTTCCAAGGAAAGATTTAAATGATAAGTTTAAGTAATGTAAACCTTTGAAAAGATTTATGGGAGTAATTCCAAATGTAAAGAATATTTGAATAAAAGATTACTCTGAACTGGAATGAGGCTTATGATATGTTTATATAGCACTTGATTTTGAATGATGCGATGGTTATTCAGAAAGACTGAGTTTCAACCTATTCTGAATAACTATACGATGATTGGCGAAGATATTGAAGATAGTGGTTGAAGACTGAAGATCTTCACATCATTTGGATTATTGCTGATGCCTTAGGTAGCTATCATTATAAGGTTAAAGTGGTAGTCGTCCAGACGTACTTGGAGATCAACCAGATATGCAAGGGCCTCTCTCCCATAGGGGACGAGGAATAAGGTGCCTTTGGTTTCGATCAGACCTAGTCAAACTTGAGAATGGATTATTTGTCTGACATTGTATTTAATAACATAACCGATTAGTTGCTATTGATGATATATCTGTAGTGGCAAAAAATTTATTCTCTTAGCTTAACATTCTTCATTGAGATGTATGAGCTCAAAGGTTATATTATTAATAGAAACTGATCATATGTGTGAATCGACAACATGACATGCTAAGATGCTAATTGATCAAAGCTTTTGTTGAAAAATAAAGCTTTGTGGATGATAATCAAAGCATGGATGATATAGCGTAGCTTTGTGTTGAAACAAGACTTCGGCAAGCCTCACAACTCGGAAATGGCCGAAAACGAAGAAGGACCGCATAATACATTTCCTTCTAGTGAAAAGTAATGCCTTGGTATAGAGCCCAGGCAATTCACTTTTGTGGATATTGGAATTGAGGCACCTCGGATGATGGTCAACGTACCGACCAGATTGTAGATTTGGCAGGACCGGAGAACGTTATGTTCAAGTAATTGACTAACTCACCGGGAATTGGTGGGTCGGCTCTACCACTCCAAGGATCACATGCGTTTAGTCCTGGACATCTTGCTAGAGGTCGTCTGAACCGAATAAGGAAGTCCTTTGTCTTGGTTATTTATAGAAATTCAATTTCCAATACGAACCTTGCGTTTTCAGTTGTAAACTTATTTGGCGACACAATAGGATGGGGTATTATGCCGTCTAAGATTGATACATTTAGTTTCGAAATTGATTTCCACACTATGCACTAGTAATAATAAAAGGGAAATTTCGTGTATCAAGCATTTTTGGCTATTATAAGGTAAAACTCTATCCTCTGATTTACGCTTGCATTGTGTGATGGGACTTGAGTCTTTTAATAGCTTCATTTTTTCAAAAAGCATTTCAAGTTTTTATGATTGGTATTCATGTGGAGAAAACCCGTTCCGTATTATACGGCGTGGTCTCATGATTTACCCAACTTTAAAATAAAGCAAATAACTGTTTTGGTTCTCATACTAGTCCCAAGACTGACTTGGAGTTTATTGCTTCCGACCTAAACTCTAGGTAACCAGATTTTCCACGTAGACAGCTAGTAGTTTTGGTTTTACAGATGTTTTTAAAACAGGATCCTGGATTATGGCTGGAGCTATACTCTGGATTATTTCGTAGTCTTCCACTGAAGTATTTATGCTTCCTATTTGTATTGTAGTTTATTATTTTTAGATATTTTTCCACTGTGTATAAATTATATGTACTATGATAATCTTGTACTCTGATGTAAAATTGTTGTAATAGCAGTGAAATGTTCTTTTATGTTTTTTTCTGATGGGTTGTATCCCATAAAAATTCAAGGATTACTGTCGTTTTGGATCGGATCTGTGTGGCTTACGGTCGATTCGAAAGGCAGGGATTTTCAGGTCATCACACTAGAGTAGACAAGAACAACTATCATCCTATTAATTCCTTATCGTTTCCTAATCTGCTAATCATCCAACATTGGGAAGGTCTCAATTTATCATAGAATGGGACTTTTTAAAGCACACAATTGAATGCGCAAAATAGTGGAAAATGTGTATTCATTTTTTTATCTTTTCTGTTTTGGTCTCAGATGTTTCATGTCCTACAACTTACCAACACTGCTTTCAACTCCTGCACTTTTTATTGCACTTAAGGGTCTCATAATTTAATGACTTTAACAAGTCTTCCTTAAAAGAAATTGTTAACGCTAAAACCTACTACGAATCTTTTAAAGAAGATTTTGTAT
The DNA here is from genome assembly GCA_030737875.1 of Allium sativum. Lineage (NCBI taxonomy): Eukaryota > Viridiplantae > Streptophyta > Magnoliopsida > Asparagales > Amaryllidaceae > Allium > Allium sativum. Next base: position 240,484,924 of record CM060922.1, read on the forward strand.
TTCATGAGAAATTATAGGAAAATTTATTTTATTTCTTCGTTGAAATTGACTACACAAAATACAATGTTTTCCCATATTTTGTACGTCTCTTTCGTTACGTTTATATCCTTCGTTATTTTAGCAAAACAGCTTTATTTATAACTTGTTAATTCATAAAAAATTATATCGCTAACACTATCTTTCATTGATGTATAACAAATCCCATCCTACTTACATAAAGTGTATTGTCATTGCTATTTATTAACCATTTCGCCTAAACTGCTCTAACTCCAATTGTTTTTCCAAAATATTGTCTTTTTACTAAATTAGTACAGTTGGTTATGATATAATTTCACTAGTACATACAAACCTTTTTTCTACTCTATTCCAAATTCTTACAACTTATTTTTTCCCTATAACAAAACAATTTTTTTACAAAAGAATAGAGTTATCAAAACTCCTTTTTAACTATTCATTTATCCGTTCCACTTATATTGTCAAGCCCATTAAAGAAGTCTTTCCATTTATTAAACATCAAAAAGATAATTTAAATCCATTCTACTATTGAAATACCTTATTAGAATCTTTTTGGGTAAGTCTAATATTTTGCAAATTCCAAAAATATGAAAATTTTCTTTCACATCATATAAAATTCTTTATTTTCAAAATTATATACGAGGTTATGCTCAAAGTGGAATTTTAAACTCTTTGTTAGGATCATTTCCATTTTAAATCTTGTAAATCTTATTTATTATTATTTTTCCTATGCTAAAGCTCTTTTTCCATCCATAACACAAGCATTCATCTCACAGCTTCTAGGGAACTCAATACTCCCCATTTCATTCAACATGTACAAAATAACATTTTTCTATAACTGGACTTATTGTACATTACAAATTGGTAATCATACGAGGACCTGTCATCTATGGGATACCTTAATCCAACCAGTTACAGATCCATTTTCAAGGACTTTCCATTTCTAACTTTACTATAATTAGAATTACAAGGATCCTATTAGATATTATGTTTATATTAATATTAAAAAACAAAAACGTTCACTTCCTGTTATAAAATAAAATAGAACATATCATAAAAGAGAAGACATTAGAGAGAACATAAGAGATAAAGGAGGAAGCTTTTTATTTCTCTTAATTCAGTGTACATAATTCTATTACATTGGCTCCCTTATATATTGGCTTTGGAGCTGATGTTAGCCTTACACCCAAAATGTGGGACTAAAAATAATATGACAAATGCATATTCACTTATATGTATTACAACACTCCCCCTTGATATGCGTATGTAAAGATGATAATATTAATTGCCTCATTAAAAACCTTTTTATGAAAAACCCTGTGGGAAAAATCATAAACAAAGAAAAGAGTACAATTTTATTTCATCTCCAGGAAACATATTGACAATGTTCCAATGAGGTTGATACTTCTGGATCAAAATAATGCCTCGTTAAAAACCTTACTAATAAAAACCCAGCGGGAAAAATATTAGTGAAGGAAAAGAGTGCATTACAGCATAATATATGCTCCCCCTGATTCATAACGCATTATTCAAATAGTTTGGTGATGCAAGCTGCACATACCAATTTTATATATCGCCTTCAGCAATGTTGATTATGGAAGTTCCTTCGTGAATAGATCTGCTGGATTTTCTTGAGATTGGATTTTCTTCACTTCTATTTTGAAGCTCATGAGTGAAAAAGAATTTAGGAGAAGTTTGTTTTGTCCTATCACCCTTGATATATCCTGCTTGAATCTGAGCTACACATGCTGCATTGTCCTCATAAATAATAGTTGATCTTTCTGTAGTTATGTGCTTCGAATATGTTCAATTAATGACCTTAACCAAACACATTCTCGACTCGCTTCATGTAGTGCTAGAATTTCAGAATGATTGGATGATGTTGCTTCCAATGTTTGTTTTGTAGATCTTCATGAAATAGCTGCATTGCTGTTTGTAAACACATATCCAGTTTGCGATTTTGCTTTATGTGGATCAGAAAGGTAACTTTAACACTCCTCCTTGAATATTGAAATGACCCGAAATCCCCATTACGGGAAATCCCGGATTGAGTCGAGGACAAGCCACAAAAGATCGCAGATGGGAGAACGTTTCATCGTATATTACAACAATTCATCAGATTACAAGAATATACAGAGTATAAATGAATATTATTACACGGAAATATCAGAGATTTAAATTACATTTTAAATACATAGCAGCGGAAAATAATACAATACACAACTGAAGGAGATATGCGGATACAAAGCTTTCCGGATATCGTTCCAGCTGTAAACCAGGATCCTGTGAATATAAATCTGCAAAACCAAAACTACTAGCTGCCCGTGTCAAAATAAGGGCACCCAGAGTTTAGGTTAAAACAATAAACTCCAGGTCAGTCGTGGGACTGGTGTGAGAACTAAAACAGTTATAAATCTTTATTTTTAAAGTTAGGTAAATCAAGGGGCCACGCTATATAACACGGAACGGGTTTCCTCCCAAGAATACCAGTGCATAAAACAACAACGCAATGCTAAATAAAGAAAAATGAAGCTATTATAAGACCTAGATCCCATCACACAATGCAACGCAAGCCGGGGGATAGGGTTTTCCCTTATAATAGCCAAACATGCTTGGTACGTTTAAAACAAATCATTTGATACCATAAGAAGTGTATAGTGTTTCAAACAATTTTAAATCATAAGTATCAATCAAAGACGGCATGGGTACCATATATCATGTTGTCATACCAGTTCTACAATTAAAACCGCAAAATCACGTATTTGGAAATTGGATTTCCATCTATGAACCGAGGCAAAAGATAGTCCTCAACTGATTCGAGACGCTTTAGCCCGCCCCTCAGGACCCAGACTCAGGTGGGCCCTTGGATCGTCAGGGCCGGTCCACCGATGTGGATTAAAATTCCTGAACACTGCGTTTCCCCGCCCTTTGGGGCATAAGTGAGCCAACAAATGACTCCATCGGACCCGGATCGTCCGATCAAACCGAGGCGCCTCGCAACAGCAACAACCACATAAGTCAAACTCGTCAGGGCGTGTAAAACCACTGACGCCACTTCTAACTAGAAAGAAACGCATGTCCTCCCTGAGGTCCATCTCCCGTTTTTGGTTCATACCGGGTGTGAAACTCGCGAAGTAAATGTTACACAAAGCTACGCCACAAAGGCCGTGCTTTGATCATCAACCACAAGACTCTGCTTTTCAAGAGAAGTCTTGATCATTTGCATCTTAGCATGCCATACAGGCAAACCACTCTATGCAACCGATATCAGTCACACAGAATGAAATCCGATGTTAGACACACAGTCCATTTACAAGTCCGTTCTAGGTCTAAACGAAACCGGAGGCACCTAGTACCCCGCATATCCATCGATCTCCAAGTACGTCTGGACGATCACTAACTGTTTCCATCTTCTTGGGTGTACATCCCAATCAAGATCATCAGTAATTATCCAAACGACGTAAAGACCTCCGGTCTTCGACCACCGTCTTCATCTTCGACTTATCGTCGTATCAGTTATTCAGAATGGGATAAACCCGATCTTTCCGAATAACTCGCGTATATTATAAACAAGTGTTACACAAACAAAACATACGCCTCATTTCAATTCATCAGTCAATAACCGTGAATTAACAAGAGAATAATTCCCCAAATATAAACCCCGAAGGCCAAAACCAACATCAGATCAATATCCAGAAACCCATTCTGCTTAGCTAACCGACGGTTAGTTTCTAAATTTCACATTCATAGGGAAAGGTTCCCATTAATTTTATCAAAGATAAATTCCTTGAATTTATTCTTTAGTCTTCTTTTGAATATCGATTCAACTAGTCGGGATTAACGAACCTTACTGAAGTAATCATTTGTTTTAATTTCCCAATCCCAACCTATTCATCCCATGAAGTAAAACTGGTCATACTTCATATCTAACACCACGGTGTTATTGGTAAATTCAATTACCATTTCACGTTTAAATCTAATTAAAGATTTAACTATCGCCTGGAGCAAAACTGGTGATACTCCATTCTCGATCTTTTCAATCTAATAAAAGATTCATTAAAAATCCACTTAGTTTTAATCTTTAACTGGGTTAAAGAATCAGTGTCATTTAAAACACGGTTCACGATAAACCCCAAAATCACATCACATTTCAATCAGTCCCTAACCGTAAATTAGCAAGTGAGCAATTCCCTAAGTATTAACCCCGAAGGCCGAAACCAACATCAGATCAATACCTCTGAAACCATTCAACTTAACTAATCTCCAGTTAGTTTCTGCTTTTCTTAACTCCTTTGGGTCTAAGAACAGTATTATTGAAGATACCGTTCACGACAACCCAAAATCACATTCCCTTAATCATCGGGTTAAAGAACAAGTGTTATTTAAAACACTGTTCACGATAATCCCAAAAATCAATACCCATTTCAATTCCAATTAAATATTATTTAATTGGTACACTTCATTAAATCTAAATAAAATGATTTAATCTTTTTCTCAACTGGGTTCAAAAACAGTGTTAATGAAGACACCATTCACGACAAACCCAAATCACATTTGATATTAAATAGAAGGCTCTGAATAGAAAATATATCGGCTTATATTCAATATCAAATTCTACGACCAACAAATATCGTATTGGAAATAACGATATATATATATATATCTTTCAAATTTCCATAACACCATCTGTATAATCACGAAATCCAACATTGAAATAATCCGAAAACGATTTCAATTCAAATCTATTCCAATTCAATTTATTGGAAATTCTAGTTACCTTCAAAACCATTTTTCAAATTCAATTTATTTATTTAAAAATAAATGGGTTTTAATTTTAGTTCAAAACTAGTTCATTTCGATAAAAATCTATTTTTATCTTTTCAAATATGGAGTTTTTCATCCCAATTCTTCGCAAATCATTTCTTATGATTTTACACAAATTATTACTATTTTTAATAATTTTATCAAGGCCCGTACAGTCGATTTCCATCAACGGTCATCGAACTGCACTTACAACGACCTTTTCCAAATTTGATTTGGACATAATTCCAAATCCAACCGTTAGATTCCTAATTTCTTATATTCGTTAGAAAGCTCTTTTCGATACGAACACAACGGTTCCGGTTTTAGGAGAATCCGACGGTCGGATCTCCCGTAATATCAGTTCGAAGTCAATGGTCGAAATTCACGAACTACCGCAGCGCGGCGCGTTCTATTCAGGCCATTATATTATATATATAATATATACTTCAACGATTTCCTTTTAAAACGTATTATATAAATCATTTTAAATTCGTTTCCAAAATGTTTTCAACTTCATTTCAAATTCAAATCAAAATCGAATTTTTCCAATATAAATTCGTTTTAAATACATTTCAAATTGATTCCAATTCAAATCGATTTTTAATTCAAATCAATTTCAATTCAATTTCAATACGTTTTAAATTCAATTCAAAACGATTTCAATTTTATTTAAATCTAATTCGAATTTCAATTTTATTCAGTTTAATTCGAATTTCATTTTAATTCAATTTAATTCGAATTTCAATTCCTTTCAAAATATAAGATTTTGAAATCACTTTCGATATTCATTGTAAAATTAATAAAATCGATATAAATATCGTTCACGTCAAAATGGCGTCAATCTAATCAACACGGCTTCATATATTTCTATTTTCATATATTCTATTTCAAATATTTCTATTCAAATATTTCTTTTTCAAATATTTCTATTTTCAAATATGGAATGAGGCCCAATCAATTACCATATAATGTTAATTATATGGATTTTCTACCTCACGTATCTAACAACGACGATAAATCATCAACCATCATCCAAAGTGCGTTCTACACTGTATAAGCATCAAATATAAATATTTAACGCTTATAATAGTCTGTCAATCGATCGATCGACATACAACTAATTATTGGGATTAGTGTATGTCATATATCACCCCAATACCCGTGTGGTGTTTTCAAACAATCAAACACAGATTTTATTTGTGCAGTTGGGCGATGTGTAAAATTTATCGTCTCAATCAATATCAGTCAAATGTGTGTATATAAACAAAACGTCCGATTTGTTTATTTTTATTTACTTCATTTTAAATACACGTTAAAAATTCTATTTTCGACTATAAAATATTTTAACTATATAAATATTTTATTTTCATTCACATCACAACACACAATCAACTATACATCAAAATCAAACAAACAAGCATACAAGCCGTCTATGGTCTGTGGACGATGGGTGTCGGGTGCTGCTAAACACCGTCTGCATCATATTATATATTTCAAACTAGAAATAAAAATTAAAGGTGAGGAGTTCTCACCAAAGCTATCCCAACTCCACGACACTTCAAATATAGGAAATCTTCACCTTTTCGCCTTTTGTCACTTTCTTTGCTCGATTTCACTACATATAAAAATCACATTTTTATATTGTAGTCATTTATATAAAAATCACATTTTTATTCTGCTACTACATAGATAAAAATTCTATTTTTATAACGGTGCTCATATAATAAAGATTATATTTTAACCCTTTCTACAATATAAAAATTATATTTTTATCCTCTCTACAATATAAAAATTATATTTTTATCCTTTCTACTATATAAAAATTATATTTTTATCCTTTCTACTATATAAAAATTATATTTATAACCTACATAAAAATCACCTCTTTCTTTAATAAAAATCATTTCTTCCTTTCTTTCGATAAAAATTGAATCTTTTCTATTTAAAAATCGAATCTTTCCTATTTTAAAAATCGAATCTTTCCTATTCTTTCTACTTTAAAAATTCTATCTTTTCTACTCTAAAAATAGACTTTTCTTAACTAAAAATATACACTTTAAAAAGCTAAAAAGAAAATCATATTTTTATGAATGAAAACAAAAAATCAAAGGCTTACAATTTTAAGGTTTCGATCGCTAGAGGGCTCGCAGTTCGAGGAGGGCGCTGGTGTTCACTGAGGCGTCGGATCTGGGTGGCGCAGGGGGCTGAGGTGATGACTGGAGCGCGGCGGGTTCGTGTGGAGCGAGGAGGGAAGCGGGAAGGAGAAGAGGAGGGGGTGCGATGGGAGGCGGCGCGACCTGGCGCGAGGCGGAGGGGGAGAAGGAAGTGCGGCGCGGAGGGTAGAGGAGAGGAGGAGAAGAAGAGGCGGAGGAGCAGGAGATGGAAGAGGGAGGAGGCGGAGCGGTGACCCCGCCTTGGGCGGCGGCGGCGATGGGGCGGCGGCACCCCCCCCCCCACCCCGTCGATCCCCTTTCTTCTTTTTTTTATTTTAATTTTTTAAAATGAACGGGGGGCCTGAAGGGAGAGATAAAGGGGGAAAGGAGATTTTTTATTTATTTAATTATTTAAATTTCAAAAAGTTGACTTTTTATTTCGACCTCGAAACGAGGCCCACCGCCTGTCGTCCATAGTGTATTACCCCCATTCCAAACACAATAGGATATGTATCGTAGGCTGATTCGATCGTTACGATCAGTTTCCATCAAAATCAACATATAACTCTATATATTGAATTTGAACGCGCATTTCAATTTACCAGGGCCACATGCTAACTCGAAAAATTCCCAAAAAATATTTTCTAGCTTCGTATTGGCGATACGGTCCTAACAAAACTAGTTTCGTTGAATTCTGAGACCGTTTGAAAAATGGCCATTTTCCAGTCGATTAAAATCAACTAAAACTGGTCAAACGCGTTTTCCTTTGCCACGCTCACATATTGATTCGAAAAATTATGAATTTTGAAACCTAGCAATAACTTGACATCACGGATCCAACAAAAGTGGTTTTGTCAAAATCCGAGGTCGTTTGCAAAATTCCCTTTTTTAAGGGCCTGAATTCCATAGCGACTATTCAGAATTTTCATTTGACCATAACTTTTGATTCCCGCTATGAAATTTTGATTTTTCGGATTCGTTGGAAAGATATTCTCAAATAGATTCTAATATTTTTGGTTTCATTAAAATCCGGTTTATTTTGAATCCTACACATCCATTTGAAGTTTGAAATCGAATTATCGAACTACCGCGCCATTTTCAATTCCTTTTATAAATATAAATTAATATTTATATTCTATCGTCGATTCAAACGAATATATGCGTTAGAATTATAATCAAAATAAATTTCTCGTCGTTATTATTTAAAATAATTCATTTTAAATAGTCAAAATTCACGAAATTTGCCAAAATAAAATTTTTAAATTGGCTCGGATTTTCGGATTGTTACAAATATGTGTCTTCAAATTCTTGAATCCTCTTATAGTAGCTTGAAATTATCCCCCATGAAAAATTATTGCTCCCCCTCACAGATATTGTCATATTAAAATGATATTTCTTATAAGAGTTCGATACTTCAGGATTAATGTAATGCCTCATTAAAACCTTACTAAGAAAAACCCTATGGGAAAAAATTTAGTGAAGGAAAAAGAGTACAAAAGCATATTTTCAATAATTTACTACATTAAATGTAGAATGATACTTCTGGATCAGTATAATTCTTCAGTAAAAACCTTACAAAGGAAAACCCAGTGGGAAAAACCTTAGTTAAGGATAAAAATACAGATTAACTTAAATATCATATTTGAGATGTTATTCCTTGATGTGGTGCTTGATTCTTCTAGATCAAGATAATGTCTCGTTACAACTTTCAATATTACGTTGAGGATGATACTTCTGGATCAATATAATATCTCATTAGAACTTTACTAAGAAAAACCTGGTGGGAAAATCTTAGTTAAAGAAAAAGAGTGCATACTTTTTGATATCTCAATTTCGTTATAGATACTTCTGGATCCACAAATATATATCTCATTGATAATATTACTTAAACAAATCTTGAATAGAAAATAAACTCAAGAGATAATAATCTTTACTCTTCATACTTCTGACGTTCATCATTTATTAACATTTGCCTCATTAATACCTTCACTATGGAAAACCCTATGGGAAAAAACCAAAGTGAAGGAAAAGTGTACAACATCACAAGAAAATTCTTAATGAACTTTTCTTAAAATACTTTTGTGTGTGTTTTCATGCTTCAGACATGTTTTCTTATTTAAAACACCTTTTGTTTGCGCTTACTTGCTATACACTTCAAGTGTTTACAATTTTGTGCTTTAATCAGGTTTGCACACTACAATACATTTGTAATGAACAATAATAGTTTCATTATAGCAATACTTATAAGCAGGAAGTAATCTACTCATCTTGAATTATATCAAGATTTTCATTACAACAATACTTAGAAGCATGTTGTAATCTATATTCTATGTTCTTTGAATTCTTTATAATCACTAAAGTTATTTATGTTCTTCAGGAACCTGTACACTTCAATGAATTTTACATATTGCAACTATACTCAAAAGTATATTAAATGTTTCATTACAACAATACTTAAAAGCAGGAAATAATCTACTCATCATGAATTATATCATGATTTTCATTATAACAATACTTAAAAGAATGTTGTAATCAACTTTCTTTGTTCTTTATATTCTATAAAACCAACAAAGTAGTTTATGTTCTTCAGGAACTAATATTCTTTCATCATTTAGTGTGATTTAACAAATATTCATACCTTCGAGGTTTATTCACTACTTTGTGGAACTAGTCCACATTTCTCAATTAGAGAAGGATTCATGATGGCCAATCATGATTTAACATAAGCACTTTACTTTTTATAAATTTATCATCGATGATTATATATTGTCAGTTCTAGATATAATTTACTGAGATCTCATTATTTATCTATTTTAGGTACCTAAACCACATCTGGGGTTATTTGACAATTATGTCATGGATCTCTTCAAGAGACTCCTTAGGTGTTTCTTTAAGAACACTCACCTCCTTCATCTGGCATCTTTATTACTTACTTCAAAAGTATCGCGAACTGACTTTTAAACTAATCTTTAAATGTGGTTTATGCATTTTGATCCTTCAGGGATTAAAATATATATTGAAGTAAGACTACAAGGGATATTATTTATAATTTATTCGTGTGTCAATTATATTGATACTCAAAATGAAATTGTATCCCTTTATCCTCCCCTTCAATGTTGACAAACATTGTCACACTAAATAATAATCATCATGGGATTCTCATTTTGATCCATTATCACATTGCTGCTGGCAAGTATATTATATGTATATCAGTTGTTGGAGGATGACCCTTTAATTAGTTGATAAGATGCATTCATCATTTTTTTTTAATTACTTATTCTCTTTCATTGATCTAACAATATTGGAGGAATTTTCTTATTGTATAGGTTATTTGAATACACATATGACTTCAGGTCATTCAACATTTATGTTGAATGCAATTTAAATCACTAAATAATATTTATGCATAATCTATAAAATATGCTTATAACAAACTTCAGGTCGTTAGATAATATTTACAGATATGAATATACAAATACGTGCGTCCACGTATTATAAATTTGCATAGTCTTTCTCATTTGAGATAGTGATTTTAGAATAAATTATTACAAAGATCAAACTATTGATTTCAATGTATTGATCAATGTTATTACAAATTCTTCAGGATCATATGATAATGTTCAAAACTTCTGGTTTGAAAATATATCGAACTTCTGGTCCAAATAAATATATGAACAACTTCAAGTTGTTAAGTTGATGGAGTTTTAATATCGCTTTTGCGATATTCCATAAACACCATTTGTGGAGTTTTAATACATATTTTCTTTTTAGGAGAAATTTATGAACTTTTCTATAAATATTTATCACTTTTTAATTGTAGAAATCTCTTCTGGAGATATTTTATTATTTTCATATAAACGCATCTCTTCTAGAGATATCTTATCATTTCCAAATATACAAATATCCTCTAAAGATATTTTGTTATCACCGCTTCTGGGATGAACTTATCTCCTCCATACAAACTATTGAAATATCATATCAATATACAAAAATACATATCAAACTTTAAATGTAGTAACGAAATTAGATGCATTAAATAAAAATAAGATTCAAGAAAAGAAATCACTACTTCTGGAGTGTATGATATTCCTTCAGGGAACATAATTTTTTATTTATTTATGTAAATGACCAGAGTTGATCCGGAATGACCTAAACGATCATGCCAAAGAATCAATTTCTTTGTATCTGTGAGCTTCTAGCTCATGTTTATAAAATGAGATTCAACTATGCCAATTTTGGTAAATTATAATCTAGTTGAAATTGTACCAAATTTTTCTAAAATAAGCTTCTGGCTTTCAATTTTAGAAATAACATAAAGATATTATTTGTTGTTTTCATTTATAGTTTTAATATGATATCCATTCATTCTTATATCTTTGAAGATAAGCAGATTTTTTTTAGAATTGCTTGAATATAGTGCATTTTGAATGAATATATGTGTACCATTTGGTAACACTATATGGGCTCTTCCAGACCCTTCAACTATATTGGCTAAACCAACTATAGTTGAAACTTTATATGAAACATTTTCAGATAATTCAGAGAAAAACATCTAGTTTTTCAATATCGTATGAATAGTTCCACTATCAACCAGACATATATCATCACTTAAACACTATCGATCCATACCTTTTGAATTAAAAACAATACAGCTAGTTAATAACTGAAATAACTTATAAATACAGATAAATGTCCATGGGAATAAACAACTTATCATGTCCAACATTACATATTATTTCTGCAATTCCATAAGCATAAACTAAAAAGAAAGGCAAATAAACAAAAGTTTCAAACTAATACATGCTGAAAGGAAATGAAACAAAAAAATCACATAGTTAGCTTCTGGCAAATTATTACCGTCATAGAAATTGCAGGTTCTAAGTTTTCCATTTTATAACAAGAATTACTTTTGCATTCACTTCCGGTGTGCAAAATTTAGATCAGTATTTAGACCTTAGCTTAATATGATCTTCAGGATGCATATTTTCTTTATAAAGGTTTTCCTAAGAAACAATAAATTATTTCTTCTAGAAATATAATATGACTACAATAAAACTTCAAGTTTTATCATAATTCATATAATGTTATTATATATTTTTAATTTGAAGCAACTTTTCTAGAAAGTGCCCCTTTTTTCACATACGAGAGTCATTTTACTATTTTTCTTCAAGAAAATAGTATTGATTATAAATGTAATGATCTCTTCCAATAATAAGTTTCTTCAAGAAATTATTTGTAGCATAAAGTTGGAATATAATGCTTTTTCCTCTTGTTAAAACTTTTCCTTTCATTGATTTTTCAAATCCTTTCCTATTATTGGTCATTTGCTATAAGCAAATATTAAATGCAATTATAGGCTTTTATGTTTTATTTCACACTTCTCAATTGAATATGAACTTCAGGTTCCTCGTGATCTTCAGGTCCCTCATTTGAAAGGATTTGTATATGAACTTTAGGTCATATAAACTTCAGGTCATTTGCATCTGAACTTCAGGTTCAACCACTCTTGCCTTGTGTTTGGAAGTATGACCGTCTTCTAGTGGTCATAACACTCCTTCAGGGAGTTCCATAAGTGGATATGATCTTTTTCAGTTAAATATTTAGATCATCGCGGATGTGGCATCTTAAAAATATCAGAGCCTTTGCTTTGTCCTGCTGGGACATAGTATTACCATTTTTAATTGTATCCTTTAAGCATTGAGATTGTAAATGGATCTCAGTGTTCGACATTTTTGTGAACTACACAAAAAAAAAATTGCAGATGCTTAATTAAACAAAATTCACATATCAGTATGCATGTTCTATAATTAAATTGAATATATTACGGCACGAAATCATAAAAAAAATATCCAAATCTGCAAGTCTTTCCCTATACATTTACAATGAACTAATTACAACAATGAAACAATACAAACCTTCAAGGAGCCATACACCATATAACAAAAATAATGGTCACAGTAATACATACGTTGGCTAACAAGCAGTTTGCTTGTATTGGAAGATGAAAAAGCATATAAAAGTAAGCCATATATGGAAATGTAATTATAAATATTTAAAGCAACTCATCTTGCGAGATGAAGCATTAAAAAAATGAGAATAGGTAGTCTATTATTACAGGGTTGAAGTTGTACAGCAAGCATTAGATTAAATAAGAAGCAGCCTGCAGTTTACAGATATGCATATCTATTATCAATGGCTTATCTGTTATTGAAGAGATAAAGTAGCAAATGAATATTATTTATGTATAGCGTATGGGGTAAAAGATCCATATATAATATTATAAAAAGAAAATGAATGGATCTTCCTAAAAATATATTTGGTATACAATAATACCAGATCAAATATGAATAGGTGGGTATCTAAAAACCACTAAGCGAAAAATAATTAGATCTAAAAAGTTAGATACACTGGAACATAATCTAGATCTACAAAAAAAAATGGATCCATAGATCAAATATTCTCAAATAAAAATTACTTACATGACAAATTCATAGATGTAGATCTAGAAGATCTCAACAAATATCAATAAAAGAATCTCGTGCTGGTAACGTGTTATAAAATAAAATAGAACATATCATAAAAGAGAATACATTAGAGAGAACATAAGAGATAAAGGAGGAAGCTTTTTATTTCTCTTGATTCAGTGTACATAATTCTATTACATTGGCTCCCTTATATATTAGCTTTGGAGCTGATGTTAGCCTTACACCCAAAATGTGGGACTAAAAATAATATGACAAATGCATATTCACTTATATGTATTACAACACTTCCTATATTTTTAAGAATTATGAAACTAATCTTTGATGCCAAATGTGACACCTGCACCAAATATGCCTGAACTTTCGCAAAAATTGGAAACTCAGGTTCACCGAAACATGAATCGTTTGTACTATATTCTATACATAAATAAATATTTTTTCAGTGTTCAAGTAAATAGTTCATTACAAAAAAATTTAGAATATAATAATAAATAAGCACTAACCATAAATTTTATTATTTCAAATCAATTGTCTCTATCAACACCAATCCTACCCAAAATACCAGCATCTACCTTCGGTTTATCCCATGAACTAATTTGTGGAGGGGGTCAGAATAATATTCTGATAACTAGAAATTTACACATCTTATACATAACTTTATCATATGTCGATTACCAACCATTTATGTTATGTTAAGTTTTATTCTAAGCCATTCAGACTCTACCACTGTGTACGAACCGCATCCATCTACTTTCTAGTAGATTTGGTCCAATAAATAAATATGTATAAATATCCCTTGTTCCCTTGGTCCCTCACACCTAGATAATAATCCGTATAGTATCTTTTTGCAAACAACATGTTAGGAGAAATCGTCTTGCCATATCAAGATATCGCTATCGTATGCTACAAGCAAAGTAAGCTACACTTGCAATGGACTGTCCATTACTTAGATGCTTTGAATATCTCTAACGGGATGTGCCATTGCCTACGCTATGTGAAATTTATATGATAATTTTTTATTTGGTCTTCTCCTATTTTCACCATGGATCGACTCTTTTAAACTACCCTTTTTATATTGAAGGTATCTCTTAATATGGGTTGCTTAGCATTTCCCTAATCAAACAATCTAATAAAAACCATATTGCACTTCACGTCCCACTCCCAATAGTGAAAGATCGTTCGGCCAAAAGGTGCAACTCATAACCTTCTCGTTGAACCATTTAAGTTGACGATGACCAATAACTATGCAATACCATCCTTAGTAGTTAGTAACCATGCTCCTTTTAGGTTGCATAGTCTATCTAGTCATCCATATTGACCCTTTAGATAGTTTAAATCAATCAAGGAAAGACCCCCTTGATGATTTGAAGCAAACAAAAACCGCTTGTGGACTGCACCCTTGCCTAGATCGTGGAGTATCATGGGGTATCCCTCTCCATGTGATCGCATTTACCATGGGTTCTACGTTTATATATATATATATATATATATATATATATATATATTGAAATATACATATATAACTGTCATCGCCATGGGCAATAAGCCTCTTGTTGCCTACATAGGTATTTGCTTCAAAACATTGCCAAGACGGACCACCCATTATGGTCTCTTATTTCCTAACCTAAAGTTATCGCCAGACCCGCAAAGATCGGAATCCTCTATTACTCGGTCTTAGCAACTTATTTCTAGCACTAGTGATATTTACCGTAGTTAGAACGACTCATTCTCAAAACTCGTTCTTAGTCACTAATTTCTTGTGTAGGCGATATAATACAATCATTATTAGGACATGTCGTTTTCAATTTTTCCATATTATCTACAATGGACTAATCATTTTGCCTATGTCATAGGTTTAGCCAAATCAACTTTCAAACGAATATTTGAGGATACATATACGATTTCTTCTTTTATGTATATTAGTCCATTACCTAACTCCTTTTCCTCTTAATCTTTTATTAGACCATTAGTCTACATTTCCATTCTTATGCATTTATTTTGCATTTCAACCAATTTCATTTGCCATTTCCAATTTTATTTATTAATATATCATTGTCATTTTCCTTTTTAATTTCATTTTATTCCATCTTCTTCTTTAACTATGTTTTCCACTTTTATTACTACACCAATTCCTAATTTCATTAACCTTATTAAACAATTCTTTTTGTTAATATTCCATGTTTGGAATCTACCATATTTTAATAAATTGGAACTTGGTTTTACACTTAATTACATAGTCTATTTCCATATTTACCCAAAATGAAAAGGTTTATTTCATGTTCTTAATTACACGAAATTCTCCTTTTTATTTGCTAAAATTGATCGTACAAAATATGATAATTACCTTTAATTTGTACCTCTCTTTCTTTTGTGTAAACCATATATTCAATTCTGTACAATTCCATCATTGCATTTATGAGGATTGGACTTTAATAAAAATATATAAATATAATTGCTTCAACACTATTCCAAGCAATTAAAATATTAATTAAATCCCAAAAGAAGAAATTCAACTTATTTTATGTTATAATGTTAAAGAATATCATTTTGCCTATTTAATTCAATTTACGGTTACTTGATACTTTCTTTATCCGTTTCAGTTCAAAGTTGAATCATTTAGGAATAGTAAATAATGTAAATAATTCTATAGTTAATTTCGTAGGTAATGTTTTCACAATTGCAATTCTAATTCATTCTCAAAATAAAATTGTAATTTTTAATTATGAAAAATGGAATACATTAACAACGATATATTATATCATTACATAAGAACATATAATTTATGCACTCACCTCGCTAGATTTCAAAATCTCCATATTCAATCTAGATATGTTCCTAGTTTTCTCCTTTGTAATCCTCTATTTGGGTTCACAAGAAATATTTAATGAATTAAAACTAGATCTAGGGTTTTACCTTTTTGATTTAAACCAATGTCTAAACTTCTACCTCCATCTATTCTATTCTCCTCCAATTTGAATACGTGCACTCCAACTCTAAAATTTTGTGACAAAAAAATTTAGAGGAGAAAGAATAATTGTCACGACCTGCTTTTTCAACCCTTAGATGGAAGCATTAGCACATCCAAGGTATTTACGTGTCGAACAACCAAATGCCACAAAAGGATTGTTGAGGTAAAAGAAAGAAGATATAGAACAAAAATTTAACAATGGAATGGAAGTATATAATATAACAACAATCTTTACACAAATCAAATTGGAAATTTAATACGTACATCGGAGAACTAATCCATAAATCAATCTGGATAGTTATTACAACATGTCCCTAAAACGATGGATAACACAATAAGCAGACATAATGGGGAAAATAAAGAAATATATAAGAATACGTCTTCGCCTTACGGCTTTTCTCTTGAAGCTTCAAAACAAATTGAATCTAATCTAACCTGGAAATATACTCAATCTGACCCGAGTATTATATTGAAACAACACCTGGATCAGTATGGTAAGCCAGTGTGAGAAAACACTAATTATAGGTAATTTATTCCTTAAATTATAAATTTTTGAAATAAAGGCATCTCATAAGGCCATGCCACATATAAACACAGATGGATTTTTACCTTACGATAACCTAAAATACTTTTATTATAAACCCATTGATACTATAATAATCCCTAGAATCCACAAATAAATATAATAAAATAACCAAAAGTTTGCATCAAGTCCGAATGTTCATATTGGATGATGGATTCCGACTATGAAAGGGTAAGGGTCAACCCACCAAATATGTACATCTCTAAATAAAATGTATGGGAGACTGCTTTAATTTCCAGCTCAACTACATAAGACCGGAACCATCCTTAAAATGGGGATGACGCCGAATATGATCACCCTGGTTAATAAACAAACATATAGGGCCTCAATGCATATAAGAATAAGGTATGGAATGATTCACATCCTAATAGGAGCGACCAACATAACTCGGTGGCTTTCCCCTGCTATAGTCATATACATGCTGATAAGGATAAAGGTTATGTTTAACATATAAATAGCAAAATATTGCCGAATTCTAAAATTGCCTTCAAACGAGATATTAATGCTAACATTCATCAATACAATTTCGTTCTGGGCCTGAATGAAACATCCATCTTTAATAATCTTCATAATATTTCTAGTCTGAAATGCTTTAACTGGATCGAAGTAGTTTCAGACAACTAGGTCCGACCCATGTATCTTCCAAAAGAAAATCGGACTTTGCACCTACATTTGATAGTCGGTTATTCGACTATCAAATATATAAACAACGGTCATTCAAGGATTTTATTTCCAATAATAATCACTAAGCCTCTTTAAAATGAATCATTCACTTATAAAATCTTATTTTGGAATATTTATTTAAAATATTCATATACTTATATCATGACCTAAAAATATTTGCAAAGAATTATATTTTCAATACTTAGAAAATATATTCACAACTTATATTGTTAATAAGTATTTACAATAAGAATTCTATTTTTTCAAATCATATTTAAAGGATAAAAAATGATTTAAAAAAGAAATAAATATAAGAATAAACCCAAACACGATTCCTCTAGTGTTAAGTGTGGAACAAATGTCAGTATGATCATATCTATGGAGATCAAATTTAGGAGAATTAAATCTCAGATTCATTTATAAATCTCTTCGATAAATCCTTTTATAAAGTATCTTATAAAAAAAATTGTAAAATCTTTTTTAATACCTCTTTTATGGAAAAAACAGTTTATAAAAATATACTTTTCCAAAATGATTTATCGCTTTCATTTCATATAAGTAAGAAATAATTAACTAAAACCATCTCAAAAGAGTAACCCATTATTATTAGATAATAAAAGCTCTTTTTAAAACTAATATGGAAACGATTTCTTAATTTAAACTAATATTGATAAAAATAAATTACTCTATTTTAAAGCATCCTTAATGGATGATTAATAATCATTAAATTGTTATAAGTAAATGGTTATTGCAATTTAAGCAATTAAATAAACAATCATTATTTTTTAAAAATTTTGTTAACTTATTAAATCCTTATTAGGTTCATGGTAATTGATTTTATTTTATCACTATAAATTGTTATTTAAAAGTCATTATTGATAACCAAATATTATACTTAGAACATGGCTAATAACATAATTATTTAACTTCAAATCTTATTAACAGAGAAATAATTTAACTTCAAATAAATAATTATTAACTATATTTTTGGCAAAGCCGACCGGTTTTTATTGCGATCTGTAACACTTTATATTATAACAAATAATAAGTACAATGAGTTACAGGAGATGTAGAATAACTGCGAACTAGTACAAAATTCGATAATCCTTTTTTTTTACTTTACTGCATTTACTTTACTTTATCTTTGTTTCATTGGTTGACTCTATTATCATTAAATACATACTCATAAGCATAATCCAAAAAGATTTCCAAAAGGGTCATAAATTAAAGTAAAAACTATTCACCCCCTAGTGTTATTCAAGCTTTAAGATCCTTAGTCCGCTTCACTTTCATTAGGTATCAGAGCATTAGTTTTCGAAATGCTGATATCTTATTTTGAAATTATTTTAAATGGAAATTTTTTATGAAATTATTAATACTATTTTCATATGGATTTTTCATGTAATCATCCCAATGTTATTCTTTAGATCTGCATCTATTTGTTATGAAAAGTTACGTGATCTTGTAAAAAGGTATAATTGTAGAAACATATATGTTACATGGCTGTTGATGGATGAATGCCTAATGATCGGTAAATACGAATTAGGAAGAACAAATGGATTTCATATAGAAGATGCTCATGTATAGGAAGAGAGGCAACAAAATATATATGCTTAAAGATAAACCATTGAAAGAAGAGACGGTAATAGTAGATTAGAGGACATTTGCAATGTTGGTAATCCTAAAACTTTATTTAGTTTGTATACATTAGTTTTGAATGATTTCTTTAAGAACAAACATATTTTACTATATGTTAAATAGTCAAAATAAATTAAATCAGTAAAGTACAAAATTTCCCTCTAAAATTAACAACTCCTTCAAATTGAAATTAGTCTTCGAAATATCTTATGGTTTTATCTGTAAAATATTATAAATTATTTATATACTAAATTTGTAAAATTATTACAATGTATTAAAAGTTTATGAAAGGATATTTAAGGAAAATATTAGCTTCTTAATATTAAAGAAGTTTTACAAAACCTACTATACATTTTGAAAATATAGCAAAAAATATATAATTATGTAAAATGTTTTAAATATAAGAAATTATAAACCAATAATTTTGAATATTTTTTATGTGAATAATAGAAAGATATAATTGTTTTGGTAAAAAATGGAGCCAAAATTCGAATTCTAAATAATTTATTATTTTGAATGAATAAACACTTAGTTACAACGACTACATTTTCAAATTTTGAAGCCAAAATTTAAATTTTAATGGCCTTAAAATTAATCAATGTTTCAATAACAAAAATGAGTTACAAATTACAATTGACATATGCAACTATATAGATTTTTTGAATAATTTTAAAAATTCAAAACAACCTTCTAAATGTTCAACAGACACGTTAAAAATATATATTTTTTCAAATTTTCGATAATTATCAAATATATATGTTTTCATGAATATTTTTCATATGACAACATATACACTAATATATTTTCACAAAAAAATTCATTCAAAATTCAAAGGTTTACTACATTATTAGATATAAAAACTGTAACTTTATGTTTATAACAACCATTTTTCTTCCAAAGATCCCTGCAATTTTGAATATTCCATGTCCTTTTACATAAATTTTTAAACATCGTAAAACTTATTGTCTGAAATATAATTAGTATATATAACCATATTAAACGTTCTCTTTTATTTTGTTAAATACAAACAGATACTTGAATTGTCAAATTTTGATTTTAACCGTTAGTTTAAATTTAAAAGTCATGTTTCTTGGTGATTAGTCATAAATGATTTTTTTTTTTTTTTTTAACAACAATCCACTAACCATCTATCATGGCTATACTGATAGAAAAGACATACCTTATATCCATAATGCCAATTTTATGCCGTACGTATTTTCAAAGAATGCTATATGCTATCATCGTCATTGGGCTTAATATTGGGCTGAAAGTGTAAGGCTATGTCACTCACTTTCTTCTTTACCAATTATGATACCCACTGAAGTTTGAGTTTTTATTTGTTCATGTGGGAGAGCAGACATATATTTTTCTAGCAGTATAATTATGTATTTTCGAAGAATTATATTCTATCACCGTCGTTGGGCTCAATATTGGGCTGAAAATGTAACGTCTTTTCACTCACTTTCTTCTTTACCAATTACGATACCCATTGAAGTTTGAGTTTTTATTTATTCTGCGTTGAACTAAATATCAGTCCAGTGATCAAGTATACGCAGTGTTCTTCGTAACTTTATCATGAGGTTAATCTGATTTCGTTATATTCTAGCTAGTCATTTTTATTTCTCTATTTTATTTTTTATTTTACACAAAACACTATATTGAAGTTTTCATCTGCTCCAAAAATAACCTGAATAATATGCCTTGCAAAAAATAATAATAATAATAATAATAATAATAATAATAATAATAATAATAATAATAATAATACCTGATGTATACAAATAATGATTATTCCAACACCAGTCACAATGCTTCTGCTTTTGAAACTGAATGCAATTATCAGTAAATATTTAGCATTACCTGATTTGAAATCAGCATTTTCCAATTAATGTCCATAATTGTTGATATTAAAATCAATATTGGGCAATATTTGGCGATGATGATATTAAAATTAATGAAACACTTAGCTTGGAAAATACCAGATTTTCCTCACAAAGCTATCGGATTTGTCTGGAAACATAATCGGCCTATATACGGCATTTCACATGTCTATTTCATTAATTTTAACGTCTATAATTCTTAGCATATGGATTAAGAAACAACAGTTTTCACAAGTAATGAATTAGCATATGCATTAGCGAAGAGTATCATGAGTCGTGTCAACAAGCAATGGGAATAAATTCCTTATCATTACCAGGGACATGATTTACAATCTTCAATATGTTGTTCCAATTCGTACGAAGCAAAATATTGCTATCATATCTTCATCAACTCAAGTGGAAGCGACCGTTAATGATTTCTGCAATTTCTTATGTTCAGCGTTTCTTGATTATATTCAGTCTTTCTTCCCGCGTACCAGAAAGATAATCTGAGGTTAAACTAATCAATGATTAAAAAAAAAAAAAAAAGTTATAATAAAAAAATTTGTACTGATAGTGAGATGGTTATTTATTGCATTAGTTTCATATTACAAAAGTGGTGAACTTTTGGTTTGTTAGCATAATAACGACATGTAGAATCCAGGGTTGGAACAAAAGATTTATAAGCAAAGTTAGCATATATTGTCATTGCCTTTGCTTGCATGAAGAACTTTATGGAGGGTGGTGCCCTATTGCTCAAAGTGAGTGCCCTCTCCGCACTGGTGTGGGTAAATTATATTCCAGATTTCACTGATTGTGGACTGGTTCAAAAGTTTGAACAGCTTTACATAGACTGATGGAAATTTGGGCATAAGTTCTATTCCAAAATCATATATAGTTGTGTAACTTGTGTGGTGGTCTGCCTATATATCACTCTTTTGCACTTTGCTTGGTATGTTTGCGTGAAACAAAGACTAGACAGAAAGGAGATTGACTCCTTGTGTTCTTGATTTTGAGCAGGGACTAAGACCTAGTCTAATTAGCTAGAATGTAGTGTGTCGTTTTAAGTTTTAATGGATGCATTGGTTAAATTGAAGCCTAAGTTGTAAGAGCTAAGTCGATTCTACATCATGTATTATAACTGTTAAAAGATCAAGAAAAAATTATTGTGTAGACTAAAACTATTTTCAAATCCTGCATGCCTGGTGTCCCCCTTGAAATAAAAATCATTCATCCCATCTTTTCAATTATAAAAATAATTATTAAATCTACATGTGTTGTTGGGGACAGAGCAATTAGTGTCTTTATGATTATGATTTATGAGTAGGCATTCTCCACCAAAAGGATATTACACCTTAATCCAAGCTAACAACAAAATGCAAGCTTACAACAGGTCAGATTACATTGAATATTCAGTGCAACTGTGCAATGTACAACTTCTATGATAATATAATTTAATTTAAAATATAAACGTGCAACTCAAAGTTTATAGCTATAGGAAGGTTATCACTGACAATGAGATACCAACAATCTGATGCAACTCAAAGTTTATAATTAAATAAATGGTCAGTGCAATCTTTAGATTCTGATTAAGAAGGGCAATACACCCATAAATTGAACCAAAATAATAATAATAATAACAACAACAACAACAACAACAACAACAACAACAACAACAACAACAACAATAATTATTATTATTATTATTATTATTATTTATTATAAAGTCAAAAAAAATTCATAAATTTTCGAGTTTGACTATGAAACTTGTAACATTATAGTCGTAGGTTTTTCCTGATCAGTTCCCATACAAAACTTTACGATTGAAGTTCAACCAGAAAGCATTAAATATTTCAAACTGGAAATAATTATATATATAATTAAGAAATTAATAAATATAATTAACTAGCATTAATTAATGGTAGTTAGCTTTAACTCATACTTAATGTTTAAGCAATGCTAGCTAGATCTAGGTAAAATGGTATAAGTTAAAATAAACAAGGAAACAAAGCGTCATTAACTAAAAAAGACAGTTCGACATCCGGGATTATTTGGTCGGCGGCTAGAGTCTAGACTTAGAGCGTAGCCGAATGATCCGGATTTAATAAAATCTAATTTAACGGCTGACATTGACTCAAACACCTATAAACAAGAACATTACTCTTCACTTCTCTTCTCATGTTTTCTGAAGCAACGACAAAGCTCTACTATGCCTTTTTTGTAACGACCCGTCTTTTTTTCCGGTTCAAACCAGTAATTAAACCAGCTCATATTGAGATTTGTGATACACAAATCACAATTGTGGGCAACAAATTTTCTATGTTGACCCATTTTTGGTGGAGAGATTTGTTGCTACTTTTGTGGGATATTTGAAAGTGAAGGCAATGATTATTTGGTGCTTATCCAAAGAGATATTTGATATATATGAAGATAACTTGGGTGTCAAATTTAGTTGGGTGGCAAGTTTACTTGGTTGTCAAGTTTACTTGGATATGAAGCAATTCACTCTATAAAATGTCTAGTTGACATCTTCATTAGGTGGTGGAAAAATATGTCATTGTCCTTCATTATCTTTCTCCTCAAATTGTTCAGCCATTCGATATTATCTACCTATTTCTCAATAAGGTTACTGATTCAAATTATAATTGTTTGCAACGATAGTTGAGAACGGTTGTAAACAATTTTTTGGTGAATCAATAAAGAGTGTGGTTGGGTGGAATATCGTGTGTTCATATTTCCGATATTGTTTGTGTTGCTGTTTGTTTTTTAATCACATTCATCTCTAAGTGATTGAGTGAAAAAGATTCATTTTGTTTTCGGGTGTTCTGTCAAACTTCCGTTGCGCACAAAACCCCAACAATTGGCATCGGAGCTCAGATCATCGCATAGCTTGGAGTGTTTGTTGGATTGAAAGAAAAAAATTGATTTTTCATTTGAAAAAAAATGATTTTTTTGATGTCGGAGATGATGACATTTTCGAAGATGACTATTTTGAATGGAAGGAATTGGGGTATATGGAAGCCGAAGATGGAGGACGTATGATTTCTCAATGATTTGCATGGTCTCATTGATGGACATGGGGAGAAGCCCTCGAATATGGATGAGGGAAAGTGGAAGAAAATGGACAAAAAGACGATTGCATTGATTCGCCAATATTTGGATGATTCTGTATTCCACCATGTGACTAGTTGTGACTCCGCGAAGGCTTTGTGGGACAAATTAGTATCGCTATATGAGTTGAAGAGTGCTACAAGTAAGGCTTTTTTAGTTTGAAAGTTTGTGCAACTTCGATTGGATGAGGAGAAGTCTATTGCAGAGCATTTGAACGAGTTTCAGGATGTCATCAATCAATTGGCAAATATGAAGGTCAATTTTGATGATGAGTTGCGAGCTCTTTTGTTGATGAGTGTTCTTTCGGAAAGTTGGGAGACTTTGGTTGTTTCATTGAGTAATTCCAATGCTAATGGAACTACCTCTTTAGAAACGGTACGAAGTAGTCTTTTGAATGAGGAGCTAAGGAGAAAAGGGTCGGAGTTGAAATCGGTTAAAAGTGAGGTGATGGTAGCAAGGGACTCGAAGGACGCAGTTTGGAAGAAAAAGGGAGCCAAGGGTAAAGATGCAATCACTTGTTTCAATTACAAGAAGGGAGGTCATAAGCGCAATGATTGCTATTCATATATACGAGATATGAAGAAGGCGCAAGGTGATCATAATAGTGATGAGGCACAGGCAGGCTTTGTCGAAGGTACCGAAGGTGATTCTTCATGTGATGTCCTATTTAGTGTTGTGGAGCCCTAGAAGATGGATTCAGGAGCCAGTTTTCACATATGTCGAGATGTGAAAAGTTTTTCTCGTATGAGAAGAGTGTTGGCACGATAAAGACAGCCAATGTAGTAGAGCTACCAATTTGTGGAGTTGGAGTTGTTAGGTTTCAGATGCATGATGGAGTGGTGAGAGAAGTGGAAGGTGTGAGGCACATACCCACTTGTTTGCATAACCTCATATCTCTCAGTCAGTTAGATCGTCGCGGTTGCACTTATGAGACTCGAGGTGGAGTTTTGAGAGTGAAGAAGGGTGGTCATGTGATGGTGCGGGCAGTTTTGGAGGAGGGAAACCTATATTGTTTGGTCGGTTTGGTGGTCAACAGTGGAAGGCGGGTGACGGTTGAAGAAGCTAGTCCATAACAAGGTGGAGAGGTTAATATGGTCACTGCTGATGGTCCTAAGGTGGAGGATCATGGTATCAACAAGAGTCTAGATGTTGATGATGCTCGAGGGATCCCGGCGATGAAGAGATCATGTCAAGTGGAAGACGGATGTCGAGTTATGAAATCCACAAAGACGAGATGAAGGTCTTTGTGGTATTACAAACGCTTTTGAAGATCGTTGTTGGCGTGGTGCACGGATAATAGAGGTGCACCATTAGTGGGCGATGGTGGAGGTTTGTAATGATATTAATTGAGAAAATAAGGTTGAAAGTGAGAGCTAAGTTGGCTGTTGTTGAGTGGAGGAGATGTAACACCCTGAATTTTTAACGACATTAAAGAGGATAAATTAAAGAATAGTTAATTTAATATTCAGAATTAAGTGAAATTGGGTTACGCCATTGCGTTTGTCTTGGAATTCTGCTTGAGATAGAGTCCGAGTTTGCATAAAACGGATAACGTATGAAGAAGTTATGGACGGTTAAAGTTTTACGATAAAAGCACAATGCACTGGTGCACTTGACAAGTGCGCCAATGTATTTTTGCACTGGCGCACCTGCCAAGTGCGCCCAGAACAGTTCCTGGGTGTTCGGGCCTTTTTCGAGTGAGCGACGACCCGTGATCTGACCCAATTTCATTAGGGCTGAGGTGGCATCCGAATTATGTGACCCAGCAGCTATAAATATATCTCATATCCTTTGTTTTCTTCAAAGAAAAGCAATGGTGGTCGGACTCCGCTGGATTCTGGACTGAATTAGGGTCTCTTATCTTCTTCTAAAGCAAATCAAATTTTGAGATTCAAACATAGACTCAGCACCTTTTCTATCATTTTAGCAATCCAATCACATTGAGTTCTAGTTGCTTTTAGGTTAAGATAAATAATAGTGATGCTATGAAAGACTGTGATGTGGATACGATTGTAGACATTAAACCTATGTTATTGGTAGATCTCATGCTATATTATGATAGATCTATTTCTTTGGATTCAATTCAATTGTTCTACTATGTTGTCATTATGGATCTTGGGTTGTAACTTTTATGATATGCTATGATCTAAATTGTCACCTTATGATTCATGTTAGATCTATCCTATGTGATCTGAAATGATTACGTTAGATCTATCCTATGTGATCTAAAATTGTCACCTTATGAATCATGTTAGATCTATCCTATGTGATCTAAAATTATTGTGTTAGATCTATCCTATGTGATCTAAAATTTTCACCTTATGATTCATGTTAGATATATCCTATGTGATCTAAAATTGTCACCTTATGATTCATGTTAGATCTATCCTATGTGATCTAAATTTATCACTTTATGATTCATGTTAGATCTATTTTACTTGATCTAAATTGTCACCCTATGTTATCTTGTTAGATTTAAATCGATTGGACATCTAAAATGGCTAATTTAGATATTGTGACACCATAGTTCATCAGTTATATGTCCACCTTGTTATGATGAAAATTTCATGTCCATGCTAGTATGTCTGTTCACCTTTTATTATACAAGTTTATATTTATGCCAAGATGGTCATTTTAGTATATTCCTGTTATTTTCCCTATTATCGTTTATGACTAGGCTATTATCTAGCCTAGGCATGTTGCCAATTTTGTGAGGGCGCTAGTTAAAAAACGGGGAAAGGGATAAAAATGGCATAATTTGAATATGAACATTTATGGACATGTAACTCAAATTATTGGGAAAAATAGGTATTAACACCTATAAAAGGAAAGGATTAATTAATAAGTAAATTAATTAAAAATGGCATAATTTGAATATGAACATTTATGGACATGTAATTCAAATTATTGGGCAAAATAGGTATTGGCACCTATAAAAGGAAAGGGTTAATTAATTAATTAAAAATGGAATGTCTAGTAATTACGATTAGGAATTGTAATTGTACTTATGACACGCGGTTAGGTTGCATTAGCGGTGGAAGTTTGCCCGGATCCAACCGGCATATCCAGCAGCCACTAATAGTAAACCTAATGTGAGAGGTCTAAGTACGTAAATACGAAACGGGCTATAACACGAGGTTAGGCCCAACTGTGGAATGAGTCTGCCCGGACCCGACCGGCATATCCAGCATCCACATGTTGTAGGCCTAATGTGGGAGGTCTGACCCATTATGAAATCATAAATGGACATGGTAAAGAATTGAACTACTTAACCTAAAGTTAATCCATAGGGATTGTATGAACTTAAATTTAAGTTGGGGGTTAAGTAAACATGGTTGAGGGGTGGGTTAAGTAAATCTGAAGAGGGGATGGGTAATAGGCCCACAAACTTAACCCGTTAAGATTATGTAATTAAGGACACCTGTAGGTAAGCATAACCGGTTGGATGATTAGGGGTTATGTATTAAAGACACCTGTAGATAAGCATAACCAGTAGAAGTAAATAAGGCTATGTAATTAAAGACACCTAGTAGTATACATAGTCAGTGAAAACCTAGTGGGGGATAAAAGACAAAGGGGAGAGCTTGTATCATATTGTGCGGGACCAATTTCAGTCAGTAACCCGGAGTAGGTATCAAACAAAGTATTCCGTACTAGGAGGAGAAGGGGCACGCTTACTGACTGATTGTAAGAGATCCAAACGTGGAGGACGGTGTGGGCGGCGTAAACCGACCAGGCCATGTGCATGCATGAGCCGGGCAGAGGGGGATAAGACGACCGTGACACCTGTAGATATGGTTGTGCACATTGTTACGATGACGGTTTGCCACTTTAGGAAGTGATACCTCCTACTGTGGGTCCAGCACAAGGTATCTACGAGGGTTAGGGAGCCGATCGATCAGGGTAGTAGTTAGGATACATTTGGACGTATACCTAAATCTACCACCTTATAGTTTGAGGGGTCATCTCTTTCTGCATATACTAGTAACAGTGCAGAGAAATCATTAGTGAGGCATGTACACTTTATCTTGCTTACCTTGTCACACCTTCCATTTATGTAGTGATCTCCCTTATCCACTTTATATACCTATCATGTTACTTTTATTTGTCTACTGGCTAAAAGTAACTAAACTCGCCAGACTTATTGTCTGGCCCTTTTGTTTCTCCTTCTTTCTTCCATTCCCCCCTCCCCCCCCCCCCCCCCAAGGTTCACAGGGAGGAAACACTCAGGCTTAGTCAGGATTCAGTTATCATCTTGCTAGGAGCTATTGCTGAAGTATGGCTCAAGTTATTGTCTCTACTATGGCTTAATTCTTTCATTTGGGGAATTATGCTTTTTATTTACTTATGTACTCTGATGATACGAGACAGAAGTTATTTTGTTGTAATGGTTTTTGTGACTTATGAAATTATGGACCACGGTGTTTTTATTGAAATAAAAATTTAAATTTCCACTGCTATCTTATTTATATCTGTCTTGTAATTATTCTGTGTTTGATTACCTATAACGTTTCACGGAACTTAATGCATTCCCTTAGTGAGTGACATTAACGGACATGGGGTGTCACACTTAGTATCAGAGCTGAAGGTTACCAGATTAGATAAAAGGTTTTTGAAAATTATTTTCAAAAAGGTTTTAAAAGAAAGCGTTTTAAAAAAAAAGGAGAGTCTGTTTTGAAAAAACATTCCCCAAAAAGCCATATGTAGTATCCTTCGGTCCCTTATCTAAATTTCTTCCTTTTCCTTTTTTTCAGCATGTCTGGGAACAAAACATCCCTTATATCCCAGAGAGTGTCACTACACCCGGATGGTTTTGTAGGTATTTGGAGGCCACGGCGCCGGTCGAAGGCCAAAGAGACGTTCCTCCCCCAGCTGCACCTATCATTCCTCCTCCCCCCCTCCAAGAGCAGATAACTTCACCAAGATCTGCAAAGACTTCTGTGTTATGGGAGGGAATCCATTCCATGGGAACGAGAAATTCATGGAAGCTCGGGATTGGCTTAAGGAGACTGAGGACTTATTTGTAATCTTTGAAGTGGAGGACCGAAGAAAGATTCAGTTAGCTGCTTGGCTAATGAGTGCCCGAAGAAACGGGGATCACAGGGTCAAGGTCAAAGGGCGGGAAATTTTGGAGGGCAGGTGCATGCTCTTGCAACCAGTGCTCCTGATAGAGGTAGAAAATTTTTTGTGGAAGGTTTAATTTCTCTTTCAAACCATCCTGTTAGAACACTTTTTGATTCTAGTGCCTCACATTCATTTATATCAAGTTCTATAGTTGAATCTTTGCACTTAATTACTAGTATGGTAGTAGATCTCGTAGTTGTTTCAATCCCCATTGGTGGTTCGGCTCATTTATCGATGATTTGTCGGGGTTTGAAAATATATGTGTTAGGCGTTGAATTTGAATGTGACGCGTATGCGCTCGGGTTTATGGGCTATGGGTTGATTCTAGGAATGGATTGGCTTACCACTTATGGTGCCATTCTGGATTGTGAGAAGAGGGTTATTAGGCTTCTGACTTGTCATGGAAGAACCCTCGAGATTTCGTGTGACCCACAAGGGTCGGTTATGCTTAGTTTACTAGAGTCTCTTGTTGCATCTATCGACGATCTGTAATTTGTTCCAGTAGTCCCAGATTTTTCCGATGTTTTTGATGAGGTTCGGGGTTTACCTCCAAGGCGTGAGATCAACTTTCGCATATATCTGGTGGACAATGCAAAGCCAGTTGCATTACCAGTGCGCCACATGGCTCCAAGGGAAATGAGGGAGCTGAATAAGCAAGTAGGGGAGCTACTGGAGAAAGGGTTTATCAGACGAAGCATATTTGAATGGGGTGCTCCAGTGGTATTTGCAACTAAAGAAGATGGTTCGCTTCGTGTGTGTGTTGATTATAGGGAGCTGAATAAGCTCACTAAGAAGAACAGGCACCCGCTTCCGAGGATTGATGATTTATTTGACCAGCTTGTTGGTGTCTCGGTATTTTCCTAGTTAGACTTGGCCATGGGATTCCATCAGTTGAAGGTGGCTGAAGACAGCATAGATAAGACTGCCTTTAGGACTCCGTCCGGTTTCTTTGAATGGCTAGTTATGCCTTTTGGACTGACGAATGCACCCGTCTATTTTGTCGATCTGATGAGTAGGGTGTTTCAGAGTTCCTAAATAAGTTCGTGGTAGTCTTTGTTGATGATATTTTGGTCTTCTCCAAAAGCGAAGAAGAGCATGCCCAACATTTGAGAGAAGTTTTGAAAACTCTCCGTGACCATCAGCTTAAAACAAAGTTCTCCAAATGTCATTTTTGGAGAAAAGAGGTGAGATTCTTAGGGCATGTTGTCTCCAAAGAAGGGATAGCTGTAGATCCCGCAAAGGTGGTTGCAGTGCAAGATTGGCAGGTTCCTAAAAATGCAACCAAGGTGAGAAGCTTTCTTGGGTTGGCAGGTTACTATAGGAAGTTCATTAAGGACTTCGCAAAGATATCAGGCCCACTCACCAGGCTGACGAAGAAGAATTTGGCATTCTCATAGGATATAGACTGTGACATTGCTTTCCAACGACTGAAGAGGGCTCTAACAACATCCCCAGTCTTGACCTTACCTGACGGAAATAAAGTATTCACCGTTTACACTGATGCATGCAGTACAGGGCTTGGTGCGGTCCTAATGCAAGAAGGGAAAGTGGTGTGTTATGGGGGTAAACAGCTAAGAGTTCATGAAAAGAACTACCCCACCCATGATCTTGAGCTAGCTGCCATAGTGTTTGCATTAAAGAGATGGCGTCATTATTTACTTGGAGAGAAGTTCGAGTTATACACCAATTATAAATCTCTCAAGTATCTGTTCTCGCAGAAGGATCTCAATTTAAGGCAACAACGGTGGATGGAGTTTCTAGCTTCTTATGATTTTGAGATTTCTTATACCCCTGGCAAGGGTAATGTGGTGGCAGACGCACTAAGTAGGCAGAGGGTGGCCCTGAGTCCTCTGTTTGTGGAAAGAAAGAACTTGGAGTTCATATCAGCTTTCGATTTTAGACCCTCCATCGAGATTTTGCCTGATTTGTTTGCATCCTTGGAGATACGACCGACTCTTATGGACCAGATAGGAGCTTCGCAAAAGGTGACCCATAGATTCTAGACATTATGGATAAGCTCAGAAGATGGGAGACTTCTAGTCACCTCAGCAGATATGCCATAGATGAAAAGGGGTGGTTGCGACGAGATGGAAGGCTTTGTGTTCCTCAAACTGGAAGCTTGATAAAGACAGTCCTAGAAGAAGTCCACCATTCTAAGATGACCATTCATCCAGGTGGTGATAAGATGTACACGGACATGAAGAGGGTTTTCTTTTGGGCTGGGATGAAGAAAGATGTGGCCGAATTTCTTTCTCAATGTTTAGTTTGCCAGCAAGTCAAAGCTGAGCAAAAGAAGCCTGGTGGTTTACTTCATCCGTTGGAGGTTCCTCAGTGGAAATGGGAGAGCGTCTCTATGGATTTCATAGATTGTTTGCCTAAATCGAAGAAAGGAAACACCAGTATCAGGGTTGGGGTAGATAGGCTCAGTAAGAGCGCTCACTTTATTCCAATTAAGACTAAGAGGACGGCATCTTGGTTGGCAGCAATTTATGTCCGAGAGATAGTTCGTCTTCATGGAGTTCCTTCCAGCATCGTAAGCGATCGTGACCCCATCTTTACCAGCGAATTTTAGAAGAGCCTGCAAGAAGCATTGGGTACACAGTTGCGTTGAGCACCGCTTATCATCCTCAGACCGATGGGCGAATGGAGAGGGTGAATAGAATCTTAGAAGATCTTTTAAGGCTATGTATCCTAGACTTCGGAGGGACTTGGGAAGAGCATCTTCCTTTGGTAGAGTTTGCCTATAACAACAGCTATTAGGCCAGCATCGGCATGGCACCCTTCGAAGCATTGTATGGGCGACCCTGTAGATCACCAACTTGTTGGTGGGAATCTACACAAAGATTATTACTTGGACCAGATATGGTTAGGGAAACATCTGAAAAGATTGACCTTATTCGACGGCGGATGAAGACAGCTCAAGATAAGCATAAATCCTATGCAGACAAGAGAAGGACTGACCTCGAATTTGAAGTAAGAGACTTGGTTTTTATCAAAGTATCACCTCTGAGGAATGTGGTTCGCTTCGGATCGGTAGGGAAGTTGACACCTAGGTTTGTGGGACCATTTCCCATAACCGAGAGGATTGGCCAAATGGCCTATAGAGTAAAGCTTCCTCAAAATCTATCTGATGTTCATGTTGTTTTCCATGTTTCTCATCTGCAGAAGTGCTTGCATGACACCGTGGAAGTTGTTGAGCCGAGTATATTGGAAGAGATAGAAGTGGAACGGGAGGCGACAGTCAGGCGAGTTCCTTCCCGTATTCGGGGATTAGAAGTTAAGAAGCTACGCAATAAAGAGATCAAGTTGCTAAAGGTTCAATGGGGAGATAACTCAGAGGATGCGACTTGGGATACCGAAGACAAGATTCGTGCTTCGTGCCCTTTTCTCTTCGAGGGTTTGTTCTTAACTCCTTTTTCCAAAAGCTTTATTAGTACTTGTTTCTATCATTTGATTGCATCCTATCCATAGTATTTTCGACCTTTAATTAGAAATCCTGTGGATGTAATGTGTTTGAGACGTGTTATGTTTGATGGATGCAAGTGTTTGCTAGTGGTTGCCTGTGGACGCATATACACACATTAGGCACTAAGATCGGCTCAATCACTCTCATACTGCATATGGATGTGTGTGCATTTTCTTTTCTTTTATGGATGGAAATGGATGAACTAGCATATGGATGTTGCATTTGGATGAATGAGTACGCACATATGTAGAGCTTATATGTTAATGGGCTTATTTGCATACATATTGGATTCATGGCACTAACATACATTGCATTAAGGAGGTCAACTGAATCAGTAGACCGCCTGATTTTCGCATTAGTATTGGGACATATACACACACTTTTGCATATTTTCATGAAAGCATTAGAAATCCATAAGGACAACGGAAGACAGTGATTGATGGTTGAGTAGATGGATGATGGATGGTAGGATATGCATTCTTCTCAACTTAGAGATTTCGGGTATGAAATCCATTGAGTAAGGGAGAATGTAACACCCCGATTTTTAACGACATTAAAGAAGATAAATTAAAGAATAGTTAATTTAATATTCAGAATTAAGTGAAACGGATTACGCCATTGCGTTCGTCTCGGAATTCTGCTTGAGATAGAGTCCGAGTTTGCGTAAAACGGATAACGTATGAGAAAGCAATGGGCGATTAAAGTTTTACGATGAAAGCAGAATGCACTAGCGCACTTGACAAGTGCGCCAATGTATTTTTTCACTGGCACACTTGCCAAGTGCGCCCAGAACAGTTTCTGGGTGTTCGGGCCTTTTTCGAGTGAGCGACGACCCGTGACCTGACCCAATTTCATTAGGGCTGAGGTGGCATCTGAATTCTGTAATAGCTATAAATATATCCCATATCCTTTGTTTTCTTCAAAGAAAAGCAATGGTGGCCGGACTCTGCTGGATTCTGGACTGAATTAGGATCTCTCATCTTCTTCTAAAAAAAATCAAATTCTGAGATTCAAACATAGACTCAACACCTTTTCTATCATTTTAGCAATCCAATCACAGTGAGTTCTAGTTGCTTTTAGGTTTAGATAAATAATAGTGAAACTATGAAAGACTGTGACGTGGATACGATTGTAGACTTTAAACCTATGTTATTGGTGGATCTCATGCTATATTATGATAGATCTATTTCTTTGGATTGAATTCAATTGTTCTATTATGTTATCATTATGGACCTTGGGTTGTAACTTTTATGATATGATGTGATCTAAAATTGTCACCATATGATTCATTTTAGATATATCCTATGTGATCTAAAATTATTATATGTTAGATCTATCCTATGTGAACTAAAATTGCCACCTTATGATTCATGTTAGATCTATCCTATGTGATCTAAAATTATTATGTTATATCTATCCTATGTGATCTAAAATTGTAACCTTATGATTCATGTTAGATCTATCCTATGTGATTAAAATTGTCACCTTATGATTCATGTTAGATCTATCCTATGTGATCTAAATTTGTCACTTTATGATTCATGTTAGACCTATTTTATTTGATCTAAATTGTCACCTATGTTATCATGTTAGATTTAAATCGATTGGACATCTAAAATGGCTAATTTAGATATTGTGACATCATAGTTCATCAGTTTTATGTCCACCTTGTTATGATGATAATTTCATGTCCATGCTAGTATGTATGTTTACTTTTTATTATACAAGTTTATGTTTATGCCAAGATGGTCATTTTAGTATATTCCCGTTATTTTCTCTATTATCGTTTATGACTAGGTTATTGTCTAGCCTAGGCATGTTGCCGATTTTGCGAGGGCGCTAGCTAAAGAAAGGGGGAAAGGGATAAAAATGGCATAATTTGAATATGAACATTTATGGACATGTAATTCAAATTATTGGGGAAAATAGATATTGGCACCTATAAAAGGAAAGGATTAATTAATTAGTAAATTAATTAAAAATGGCATAATTTGAATATGAACATTCATGGACATGTAATTCAAATTATTGGGCAAAATAAGTATTGGCACCTACAAAAGGAAAGGGTTAACTAATTGATTAATTAATTAAAAATGAAATGTCTAGTAATTACAATTATGAATTGTAATTGTACTTATGACACGAGGTTAGGTTGCATTAGTGGTGGAAGTCTGCCCAGACCCGACCGGCATATCCACCAGCCACTAATGGTAAACCTAATGTGAGAGGTCTAAGTACGTAAATAAGAATCGGGCTATGACACGAGATTAGGCCCAACTATGGAATAAGTCAGCCCAGACCCGACCGGCATATCCAGCATCCACATGTTGTAGGCCTAATGTGGGAGGTCTGGCCCATTACGAAACCATAAATGGACATGGTAAAGAATTGAACTACTTAACCTAAAGTTAATCCAGCGAGATTGTATGAACTTAAATTTATGTTGGGGGTTAAGTAAACATGGTTGAGGGGTAGGTTAAGTAAATCTAAAAAGAGGATGGGTAATAGGCCCACAAACTTAACCCGTTAAGATTATGTAATTAAGGACACCTATAGGTAAGCATAACCGGTTGGAAGATTAGGGGTTATGTATTAAAGACACCTGTAGGTAAGCATAACTGGTAGAAGTAAATAAGGCTATGTAATTAAAGACACATAGTAATATACATAGTCAGTGAAAACCTAGTGGGGGATACAAGACAAAGGGAAGAGCTTGTATCATATTGTGTGGGACTCATTTCAGTCAGTAACCCGGAGTAGGTACCAAACAAAGTATTCCATACTAGGCGGAGAAGGGGCATGCTTACTGACTGATTGTAAGAGATCCAAACGTGGAGGACGGTGTGGGCGGCACAAACCGACCGGGCCATGTGCGTGCATGAGTCGGGCAGAGGGGGATAAGACGACCGTGACACCTGTAGATATGGTTGTGCACATTGTTACGACGACGGGTTGCCATTTTAGTAAGTGATACCTCCTACTGTGGGGCCAGCACAAGGTATCTACGAGGGTTAGGGAGTCGATCGATCAGGGTAGTAGTTAGGATACATTTGGACGTATACCTAAATCTACCACCTTATAGTTGGAGGGGTCGTCCCTTTCTGGATATACTAGTAACAGTGCAGAGAAATCATTAGTGATGCATGTACATTTTATCTTGCTTACCATGTCACACCTGCCATTTATGTAGTGATCTCCCTTATCCACTTTATATGCCTATCATGTTACTTTTATTTATCTACTGGCTAAAAGTAACTAGACTCGGGAGACTTATTGTCTGACCCTTTTTGTTTCTCCTTCTTTCTTTTGTCCCCCCCCCCCCTCAGGTTCACAGGGAGGAAACACCCAGGCTTAGTCAGGATTCAAATATCATCTTGCTAGGAGCTATTGCTGAAGTATGGCTCAAGTTCTTGTCTCTGCTATGACTTAACTCTTTCATTTGGGGAATTATGCTTTTTATTTACTTATGTACTCTGATGATGCAAGACAGAAGTTATTTTGTTGTAATGGTTTTTGTGACTTATGAAATTATGGACCACGGTATTTTTATTAAAAATTTAAATTTCCGCTGCTATCTTATTTATATCTGTCTTGTAATTATTATGTGTCTGATTACCTATAACGCTTCACGGAACTTAATGCATTCCCTTAGTGAGTGACATTAACGGACGTAGGGTGTCACAGGAGATGTGATTTGGTATCAAGGTGGAGTGTTGAGATTTGTGATATGCAAATCACAATTATGGGCAACAAATTTTCTATGTAGATCCATTTTTGATGGAGAGATTTGTTGCTACTTTTGTGGGATATTTGAAAGTGAAGGCAAGGATTATTTAGTGCTTATCCAAATAAATATTTGATATATATGAATATAACTTGGGTGTCAAGTTCACTTGGGTGGCAAGTTTACTTGGATGTCAAGTTTACTTGGGTCTGAAGCAATTCACTCTATAAAAGGCCTAGTTGACATCTTCATTAGGTAGTGGAAAAATTTGCCATTGTTCTTCATTATCTTTCTCCTCAAATTGTTTAGATATTAGATATTCTCTACCTATTCCTCAATAAGGTTATTGATTCAAATTCTAATTGTTTGAAATGATAGTTGAGATCGGTTGTAAACAATATTTTGGTGAATCAATAAAGAGGGTGGTTGGGTGGAATATCGTGTGTTCATATTTCCGATATTGTTTGTGTTGCTGTTTGTTTTTTAATCACATTCATCTCTAAGTGATTGAGTGAAAAAGATCAATTTTGTTTTTTAGGTGTTTTGTCAAACTTCCGCTGCGCACAAAACCCTAACAACTCAAAACTTTCATAAAAATAGATGGTTAGATGTACTTACACATTTAAGCAAAAGTAAAAGAACTTTTATTACCATTACAATAACTTTACATCAGATTTATAACGATCATCAGATTACAAAAGAAACATAGCGCATAGAAATACAAGTAAGCTCTCAACGGAATAAGAATGATCCAAAACATAGCTCTTACCTAGATCCAGAATCTTGCTCTAACAAGCTCCAAGGTTAATCTGCAAACCAAACTACTAGCTGTCCGTGTGGAAAATAATGGACACCCAGAGTTTAGGTGGAAGGAACAATAAACTCCAGATCAGTCATGGGACTGGTGTGAGAACTTAGAACAGTTATCTTTAGATTTATTTTAAAGTGAGGTAGATCATAAGACCACGCCATATAACCCGAAACAGGTTTTCCCTTATGAATGCCATTGCAAAAAATTTGCAATATTTTTTAGAAGACGAAGCTACCATAAGGTCTCGCTGCATACACACAATGCAAGTCCAGACTTGAGCGATGTTTCTTCTTATGATAATCAAATATGCTTGATACGTAAAAAATCCTCTGATATTATTATTAATGAATATTGTGAAAAACAATTTCGTAAGTAAATGTATCAATCCTAACCGCCATAGGTACCATATACTATGATGACGTATGATATACAACTGAAATCATACAAGCGCGTAGTGGAGAATTGAAGTTCCAACAAGTGACCAGACTAACGAAGTTCCTTACCGATGGAAACACCTCTAGAGTGATGCCCCCGAGAACCAAACTGGCTCTCTGCCAACACGAGACCGGTCTATTCCTTAACTGGATGAATCGGAGCATGCCTAAGTATGTCATCTCCCGGTTATTACCAACCTTTAACCGGGATCCTGCATCACCAACAACCACATAAGTAATACCCGGGCTCCATACCATGGTACACTCTTTATCTAGAAGGAGATGACACCCCATATCCTCACCATATTTTTCCCATTTCGGCTTTTTACCGGGATGTGAGGCTTGCCGAAGTCGCGTTACACAAAGCTACGCTTATCTAAGGCATGCTTTGATCATAAATAGCTCATCAGTTAGTATGTCACACTGTCATTTCATAACATATAATTGATAATCACTAACCATATAACCTTTAAGCTCGTACGTCTCAAAGAAGGATGTTAAGCTAAGAGAATAAATTCTCTGCCATCAATCAGAAATCGGTTTAGTAAGAATCAATCACACACTAGAAAATACAATGTCAGACACACGTACATACAAGTCCGTCCTGGGTCTGAACAAAACCAAAGGCACCTAATTCCTTGTCCAATAAAGGAGAGAGGCCCTTGCAAATCTAGAAAATCTCCAAGTCCGTCCGCACCATTGCCACTTATAACCTCGTATTTGTTGTACGACACAACCGAGACATCAGTGAGTAATCCTTTCGATGTGAAGATCGTCGGTATTCAACCACCATCTTCAATTGCTTCATAATCATCGTAATATTATTCGGAATGGTTTTCAGATAGAAACCTGATCCTGGTCTTCCCGAATAATAAATGCAATTTAAAAACACAATTATGGATTACACAGGGTTTCAACTAAATCTCCTTCTACATTGGATTTTGTTAATTAAAACTTTTTTGAAACCCATTCTCAAATTATCCTTTAACAAAATCCATATTAGCTAACTATAAATCAGCATTCATCCCTTTATTTTACCAATATTTTTGTTAACCTTAATCAAAACTTCCTTTTAAAACAAAACCTTTATGGTTTATTTTCAAAAACATTCATAAATCTTTAAGAAAGATCACAGCTTCTCTTTCATAATTATCTCTTAATCAAGATTATTTAATGCCAACTTCATTGGCCCACATCAGAACACTTTCCAAAATTCTCAAACATGTAATCTACTTTAAACAAAGATTTTAATTAATCATAATCCCAAAAATTCATATTTCAAAAATTCATCTCATAACTTTTCTCTTCAAAACATATCTTTTTAAATCAAAGATAATTTAGCTTCAAAAATCTCAACAATCGTTCATTAACTTTTCACTCAGATTCATTAACTCTTCTTTCCTTTACTTTCCTCTTAAAATCCATCTCCAAATCAAGATCATTAAGCATAGTTTTAAATAGCCTTTATAAATCTTTAACCCTCTTCAAAATTCCAAATCATGACTTAATCTTTAGCGGGTTAAAGAATGGTGTTATTTAAGACACCATTCACAACAAACCCAAAAACCAATCGATATTGAATATAAGATTTAAACATAAGTTATCAACTTATATTCGATACCAATTTTCATAATTAGTGAATACTATGAGAGGAATAACGATAAAAATATCTTGCAAATTCCCCAGATAATATACGTCTTAACTACGGAATCCCATACCAAATATCCAAAGATTATTTCTATCCAAACTCACCTTATTACTTTTGGAAAACCTTTATTCCAACAGATTAAACTGAAATCATTATATAGGAATTGGATAGAAGTTACATCATTTATGTTTGGTATCAATTTCCATACTTGACCAATACTATAATCGGAATAACGGTATAAATATCTTGCAAATTCCACACATAGTATACGTCTTAACTACGGAATCCCACACCAAATATCCAAAGATTATTTCTATCCAAACCCACCTTATTAATTTCGGAAAACTATTATTCCAACAGATTAAACTGAAATCATTATATAGGAATTGGATAGAAGTTACATCAACTTATATTCGATATCAATTTCCATACTTGACTGATACTATAAGCTGAATAATGGTAACACTACCTTTTAAATTCCTCAAATAGCACAAGTCTATTTAATGACTTAATAACGAAAGTCAAAGATCACCTTCAGCCATTTCCAACTACATTAATAATTGGAAAATACTTATATCTCAAGATAAATTAATTCTTATTTAAAACCAATATGTTTTTTAAGTACTATAGACTTCAAAAAATATTTCATAAATCATTACAAAATGATCATTTAAGTTTCGGATAATGATTCATCAGTTTAAGTCATCAAAATATAATGTTTTCAGAAAAACGTTGCAAAAGTGTTACAAAAGCGTTATAAAAGCATCGCAAAAAAGTTTATTATTAGGCATTTTGATCAAAATAACCTTTATATTATCCAAAACTATCATGTTCCAATTCAAATCACATACAAATAATTTTACAAAAAATTTCCATATTTTTAACAATTTTAAAAATAACCTTTTCCCGCTGTGGTTTACGAACTACGTTTACAACAACCTTTATTCAAAATAGATTTAAACAGAACTTAAAATCTATACATCAAAATTTGGAAATTCCTTTTTCTCTTTAAAAACTACTGTCATAAATAAACAAACATGTCTCGTTCCATGTCAATCCAATGTAAATTGCATAAGTTATAGCCATTTAAAATTTATGGTCAGAATTCGCGAACTGTCGCTGCACGACACGTCCTATTCAAACCATATTACAACTTTTATCAAAAATTTGTCCGATTCCCATCCAATGTGATTATAAACCTTTATAAACATACATAAACTCATTTGAGAACAATATTTTCAAAATTTGACTTCAAATTAAATTTAAATTCAAAATTGATTTTATAAATTGAACTAGCCAATTCTAGTCAAAATTGTTTTTCAAAATCGTTTCCACCCTTCCAAAAATTGTTTGCATATACTTCAATTCAATTTCCACTGTTTTGGATTTCAAATTCAAAACTTTATTTTTGTTAGACCAAAAAATGGTCCTAACACCCAATTGATCGTATTTTGCAGAGGATAACGAGGAATCATAAATTGGAAAGCATAGAAAAGTTATCAACACACGATTTTTATAGTGGTTCGGCATTAACGGGCCTACATCCACTTTATATGATTCATTTCACTCTTTGAGTACAATTACAACGAATATATCAACTCAAACACCCGAATTCATTGTATAATTCCTTCTGAATATGTTGAGTTTCATAGGAGAAGGGGTTTTTCTATGAAGAAAATTCGGCCATGGCAGCCTTGGAGCAATAGAGTGCTAACCCCCTCTCTCTTCTCCGCCTGAATGTGTATTTATAGTTGTATAATCGGTTAGGGGCGAGCGCCACATGGCAGCACCTGGGGGTCTCGAGGTTGTAGTGGGGAAAGTGGAGAACGTGGCTTCTATTCATGGGGCAACACGTGTCATTCGATCCGGGTAAATAGGCAAGAGAATAGGTTCATGGATGATGTGGTATAACTATTTTAGAGCAGGAGGGATAAGGCAGATCGGATAGGGGTGGCACTCTGATCCGATCCGGAAAGGGTGATCTGATCCGATCCGAAGAAGTACTCCGAACCGATCCGAAAAGGGGGATCCGATCCGATCTGAAAGGGGGGTCCGATCCGGTGACATTTGTCTATACAACTCATGTTTTCCAGCCTTCTATCACTCCATCCAAGTGATCTCCAATCAATGTAAGTTCATACTCAAGTTCCTGGCTTTGGGTAGACTGGTCACAAAGCAGGCTAACAATTTTTATGCCCAATTTTCAGTATATAATACCGTTTATATTTTCAATTGAGAAGGAGACCCAACCAATCACTTGTATAATTCCATAATCAGGTGTGATAGGTGTGCAACATTATATACAAACAATACTTAACAACGTATGAACATCCATAACATTCATCAACAATATCATCGATAATGTTAGTTTTTACATGCAAGCGTTACGATAATCAACGCTTATTAGTTTATAGGTGTCATTAACTATGCATCATTCATCCAACATCACACATACATATTCAGCATCCATAATTAAATATATAAATAAATAAATGTGAATTGTTCTCATCGACGTATCCACTCTGCCAAATTTTATCATAGTACCTTAATCATACTGACGGACATCGTAACCGCGTACCGTGCTCTAACTTTTCTGACTCAAAAAATAGGTCAACTTTCCTTAAGTTTTTGGACCAGCTACTCCCTGAATTTGAAAAATTGTCTAACTACAAAGTTGTAGGAAACTCTTTTCTCTTCAATTAAAAAAAAAGAATTTCTCAATTTTGATCAATTTTTAGGGAAATATGGCCGAAATGATAGAGGTGTTTTTTAGGTTCAACAAAGACATCCAGAAAATATGGCCCTCGTAGATTTGGGTTTTTGGCATAGCTAGGCCCAAAATTAGAAA
Organism: Allium sativum; assembly: GCA_030737875.1. Lineage (NCBI taxonomy): Eukaryota > Viridiplantae > Streptophyta > Magnoliopsida > Asparagales > Amaryllidaceae > Allium > Allium sativum. The sequence goes on from CM060922.1 coordinate 240,527,254, forward strand.
AAGTGCTCAACTACAAAGTTGTATCCATTGAAAAAAAATACACGGTTTAAAAAAATAATTATATGATTTGGATCATTTTTG